>LGRX02030224.1:0-12789 GCA_001247695.2 Cymbomonas tetramitiformis
GCCCATCGATTGGCCCCCCGCAATGGACAAACCACCCTTTATTCTTTATGTGCAGGATTGAGCCTACCACATACCCCCCCGAGTGCCCCTGGTGAAACACCACTCCGCCGTACGAGAATTTCCCGTTCGATTTCTCGGCGTATCCCTCCTTCCCACCAAAGCCGTCGCCATACACATACCGCGGCCTAAAGTTAATGTACTTGTTGTACGAGTGAAGACGTTGCGGCAGATCCAGGTCCTCCCACAGAGGCTTCCGCTGATGGCCACCTACGGGCAATGCCTGTGCGGGAGTGTTCGTGGGTTGCTCCGCCGATCCCAACGGCGCGTCCGGTACCACCCCCGCGGTCTCGGGTGCGGGCACCTCCGTGCTCGTGGGGGCGGGAGCATCCGCGGGTTGAGCCGCCGCTCCCGACGGCTCCTCTACACCCCCCGCGGGTTCCTCCGCCGATCCCGACGGCGCGTCCGGTACCACCCCCGCGGTCTTGGGTGCGGGCACCTCCGTGCTCGTGGGGGCGGGAGCATCCGCGGGTTGAGCCGTCCCTCCCGACGGCTCCTCTCCACCCCCCTCAACGACCTTGAGTGTGGCCGCTTCAAGGGGTGGGGGAGCCGATGCCGAGAACTCCGAGAGCATGGACAAGGCAGGTGCCGGAGTGTCCGCGGGTTCCTCCGCCGATCCCGACGGCGCGTCCGGTACCACCCCCGCGGTCTTGGGTGCGGGCACCTCCGTGCTCGTGGGGGCGCGGGAGCATCCGCGGGTTGAGCCGTCCCTCCCGACGGCGCGTTCACTACCAGCCCTGCCGTGTCGGGTGCGGGCACCTCCGTGCTGGTGGGGGCGGGAGCATGCGCGGGTTGCTCCGCCCCTCCCGACGGCCCCTCTACACCCCCCCGAACGCCCTCGGGTGTGGCCGCTTCAACAAGGGGCGGGGGATCCGACGCCGACGGCACCGCAAGCAACGGCAAACTCTCCTCGAGCGCGCCTTCCAGCAGCAGGCGGCATCTTTTTTTGCGAGGTTCAGAGCGTCTTTCTCCGCTTGCGAGGTTGGGTAGACCGTGCGCTTCGCCATGCACTCCGGCCTACCACAGTTGCTCACCTCTTCAATGCCTTTGGCTACAAGGCACACGTTGTGGTAGCTCGCATTGCAGTGCGAGCACCTGTGGACTCCACGTCCATCATCCTTCTCGCATATGAAGCAGCACTCTTCCGGTGCTGGCGGTGGGGGTGAGGGCGGAGCGAGCCCACCTAATTCATACAACACCAAAACCAAGCACGTTTACACAAGTAGGACGAGAAACATAAATAGAAATAAAAACTCATTACAAGGTCAATTATTGGACCACTTTGAAAAATGTGCTCACCAGCGTCGCCGGTCTTCAGCGCGCTAGTAGGCCAGTCCAAGGACTTTCTTCGAGAACTCTGCGCTTCCTTGGCCAAGCCCCGCAACGCGCGGGGAGCGTCAATTGAGGCCAGAGTTTTAACGGTGGCCTCGCTGGCATCTTCCGCCACTTCACTAGCAGTACACTCTGATTGCTGCTCGCACTCCTTGCGGCCACAGTTCTTTTGATTTGTGAGCAAACCACAATCGGCAGTCCCGAATTTTCGCTGACATGAAGGATGGAAACCACCTCCACAAACACTACAAGTCATAATGGTCGCGCTTTTCTTGCAATAAACGCACTTCCCAGGCCGAGGACCACACTGCTTGCATTTTACTCCAACCTCCTCATCGCTAGAACACGCGAAATGAGAGTAGCCCTGGCACGTCTCGCATTGGATCTGCGGTACAATAGTTTTCGGGACCGCACAATCGCGGACCACACATTTCACTACATTCTCTTCTTTCTTCTTCGCAAGAGCTTTCACAACAGCCTTTGCTCCACGGTTCGCCCCCATGTTTCTAGGGCAAGGTGTTAACGTGCTACTTACTCTTAGGTTTCAGGAGCATAAGTCAATTAAGTAAAGGCGGAGTCTTGGGCCTTCAAGTCCGTCCAGAACTCCAAAGCGCCACATCACCATGCACATACAAATATCCCACGCAAAGATATTTCGCTGTGGAACCCTAACAGATTTGGAGTCCGTCGATAAAACTTGATCGAACTCCAAAGCGCCACATCACGATGCACACAACATTATGTCACCGATATAAATTATGATGTGGAGCGCTGACAGATTTGGAGTCCGTCGATAAAACTTGATCGAACTCCAAAGCGCCACATCACGATGCACACAACATTATGTCACCGATATAAATTATGATGTGGAGCGCTGACAGATTTGGAGTCCGTCGATAAAACTTGATCGAACTCCAACGCGCCACATCAAGATGCACATAACATTATGTCACGGATATAAATTATGATGTGGAACGCTGACAGATTTGGAGTCCGTCGATAAAACTTGATCGAACTCCAAAGCGCCACATCACGATGCACACAACATTATGTCACGGATATAAATTATGATGTGGAGCGCTGACAGATTTGGAGTCCGTCGATAAAACTTGATCGAACTCCAAAGCGCCACATCAAGATGCACATAACATTATGTCACGGATATAAATTATGATGTGGAACGCTGACAGATTTGGAGTCCGTCGATAAAACTTGATCGAACTCCAAAGCGCCACATCACGATGCACACAACATTATGTCACCGATATAAATTATGATGTGGAGCGCTGACAGATTTGGTGAACTCCAAAGCGCCACATCATGAAGCACTTCACGCCATTTCGAAGTGAAACGCGTTCGTATTCTTCAAGAATGTGACCGGTGATGGAAGTGCGAGGAAGCTCATGCCCTCGCACGAATATATTTCATGTATATTTGATATGTGGTTAGCGTGGTAGAAACGACAACGATATGGGTGGGACGAAGCGGCGCCCCAATCCGACAAGCTTCAACGGTGCGGTTGTACTTTATTTGTAAAGAGCCCGAAGCTATTATGAACTATTATGATCTGTGACAAAATGCGTGAGAACGACTGTTGAGGAGTGCGCATACCTTTTTGTAGCAGGGGTGCACATCGTGGAAGGCCACGTGAAGTTGACCGTGGTTCGGGATGATCGACGTTGGCTACTAGGGCAGTTATGTGGAATCATGCATGCCATTCTAGCTATGAGCGTCTTTTTAGCTTTGTGCGGCTCAGACGCGAGCTACAATCCTGGACCAGACTGGGATATCCCGCCAATTCTTATGGACTTGCTACCTCTTCTAGTAGAAGTAGGCGACTCCGCACGCACCATACCTCTTGGAGTGTGGCCCCTACCGCAAGAAGCCATGCCGACGCTTGGACACTTGGTTACCAAGTTGGATTCGGTGTGCGATATTTGGGCATCTGCACGAGCTGAGGCGACTTCCACGCCCTTGCGTAATTGTCAGATTCCTGACAGCTCAGACAAAGAGGAATGTTCTTCTCCAGACGAACTGGACACTTCGCGCGAAGTGTCCAAAGGAGGGATAGAAGAGGGGCAAGAAGATGGTTTGCGGCGGTCGCAGACACGTCATGAAGTTGACAGACCACAGGAATACACGCCACTGAAGCGAGGAAACAGGAACCACTGGATAGGGAAGATGAGCGAGATTTTTAGTAGGTCCCAAACCGCATCGCTTCAGCGGTGAGGGGGTACATTGAAACGCTGCCAAAGGAAGTGGCAGTAGGTGTGCTGCAACGCTGTCGCGCAGCGTTGTTCGGTGATACAGAAATGGCGAAGACCAAAGCTATGGACTGCATTCTAGAAAACCTGGTTGCGGTCTTTGGGGCGCTGTCGAGTAGGAATTCTAACTTGAACGAGGAACACAAGCTTGCCGTGACGGCCGCAGTGTTTGGCGAGAACATGCAAGAGGGGAACGTCTTAACCGCAGCGACAACAATGTTAGGCGTGCATAAGCGTGTAGGATATGCGGGCATCACGGGGCATAAAAACATGCTGGCGGGTGCGAGGGTTGGCAATGCCGAGCGTGCACGAAGGAGCTTGCACGTGGGTGTGACGCGCCCCAAGCGACGTGGGCGTCGTTCAGGGTGCATGACGGAAGCCACTTGTGCACTCATCCGCGACTTTTGGTTGCACCCGGACAACACGCGCGTGAGTCCTTGTAAGAAGGACGTGGTGTTGGCAAGAGATCCACACACGGGGAAGCTTAAGACGCCCCGTGAGTACGTTAGCAAGCATTGGCTTGAGGCTTCGCAACTAGTGGTGTACCGGAGATTTGTGGCGAAATATCCAAGCGTGAAGGTGGGGCAAAGGTCGTTTGAGAAGGCGGGAGTTTGTAAACCGCACAATGTGGTACGGTTGAGAAGAAGGGACAACATCTCTTGTTGTTGTAGGTATCACGAGGACATGCGCATGGTCCTTAAAGGGTTCGACGAAGCACGGGAGGCGGTGCACAAGAAGTGCCCGTGCAAGGATAAGAAGTGTTGCCCCCGAGTGCCACGGACGGCGGAGGAAAAGAGGGAGAGCGCGGTGGGTGCGCCGACGGGGCAAGTGTGTGGCATCGTGAAGGCGGGAAGTCTACCTCCACGTTCGCGGAGAGTCTGTTGTGCCCGCGTGAAGGGGATAAGCACCGCATAGAGTGCCTGTTGCAAACCTGCAAACAGTGCGGAGGTTTGAAGAACTTTAAAGTGTGCGAGAAGAAGGTGCAATATGCGGAGGAGGTGAGGTGGTCGTGCTATGAGACTCTTAGTACGGGCAAGTACGACGACGAAGGGAAAGAGGTTAGGAGGTTGCAGTTTTTGCAGAAGAAGACGAAATTGGGGGCGTTGATATCTAAGCTGCAAACGTTGTTGCTGGGGCACGAACCGGGGAAGTCGCCAAACTGTCGGTGCAATGGACGCTTTCTGTGCGAGGACGCGGCGTCGGAATCGTGGAAGTGGCGGAGGCTAAATGGCGTCGGGGACTGCCCGTTTTATTTTGCGTCCCTATGCTTACCATACATTCATGGCCTTGCACCAGCACCGTCAATTTAAGACGTGTATCACGGATTTGCCGTTGGGGCATACGGCGTGGTGGTTCGACTTCTCCGAGAACCATTCGTTGAACATCCCGAGGGAAGTTCAGAGTTTGCACTGGGTGGTGAAGCAGGCTACTGTGTTGGTGTGTGTATTATGGCGGCACGCGTGCAAGGAAGTCGATGGGGTAGAGTCCACGGCGGAGAACCCGGTTGTGATAAAGGACTATGTGTACTTTATCAGTGATGACCGCAAGCATGATCACAGATTCATTCAGTACATGCGAGAGGTGATCATCAAGGAGTACTTTGAGAAAAGGGGGATTCCGAAGCCAATATTTATTCACGAATGGGCGGATGGTTGTGCGGGGCAGAACAAGTGCGCGGCGGGATTCGCGGACGTGGGAAACAGCAAAATGGAATGGTCGCTGGGGATTCCTTGTCAGCGGAACTTCTTTGAGACGGCGCATGCTAAAGGGGAGCAGGACGGAGCGGGGGCACACGTGAAGCATGCAGCGGCGGTGGCGGTAATTATGTCGGAGGGTGACAAATGGTATGGGAAGATCTTGTGTGCGGCCGATCTCTATGCTTTTTGTGTGGAGAGGTTGCGCACACGCGCGGACACCAGCTACACGAAGTCGAGGGCCGCATTCAATCAACGATTCTTTTATCTAGTTCCCGAGGACGCGACGAAAGAGGTGGCGGGAGGTTTGTCGGCGGTTGATCACACGGCGCGCATCGCATACAAATCTTTGGAGCGCACTTTGCAACTGCATTCGGTGCGATCGGGCGTGGAGGGGAAGTTGCTGGTGCGCGACGGGACATGCTATTGCGTGTCATGCTATGCGGAATGTGTGTCGTCCATGCCGACGTCCGAGAACTGTTTGGAGAGCTCGCATGTGGATTTGTGGAGGGAGGTGGAATTGACGCCCGCAACGGGTGCGGACGCGGCAAGGGTGCGGGAGTTGGTGGAGGAGTATGCGAGTGATGTGAGTGTAGCGGTGCGGCGCGGATGCATCATCGCGGTCCACCGAGACCCGGCGGACCGCACACACGCCTACTACTTGGTGAAGGCGTTATCCGCCGTGACGGAGGTTGGACCTAGGGGGCGCCGAGATGGCTATGGGCAATATTTTGCCCCGGGAGAATTTGTGGTTTCGGGGAGGTACTTTGAACGGGAAGATGCCGATGTGAGAGATGACTACATACTAGACACAAGTAAAAAGTGCTTGATCTCTTGTGAAGCCGTGCGTGCAACCGATGTGCGCCTAGTTAAAAGAGGGGATGTGTACAAGATGCCTGTTGCCGAGCATGAGCGCGTGTTATCACTGTTGTAATTTTGGCATTCTAATATATAGTATGTGATTTGGCATTCACAATGCAATAATGATAACATTTTTTGCATATTTATGCTCAAGCATTTGAACAAACTTGGGGTATCACAATTTTGATGTGACGCGCATGCATGCCAAGTGCAAAACTCGATTTCCTGCGGTTTGCAGTGACCAAAATGGCCCCGCACGACTACTTCAAAACCCTAAATGTCAAAAATAACATTTTTGAGTTTGTCTAAACCTTCTCCAAACTTCTCCAAAAATATCAAGCCGTATAATAACATTTACCGAAATTATGCACTTTATAGCGGACCCCGCATATGCGAAACCCCTGCTCTCACAGCCAATATTTCACCCGCCAGCAACCCTACAACCCTAAAATCTTGGCTATGCAACTTTCTAGTGCCTTCAACTAACTTGGTGCACCTTCCCAAACTCGGCGATGACCTTTTATCAACACATTCATGTGACGCGCATGCATGCCAAGTGCAAAACACGATTTCCTGCGGTTTGCAGTGACCAAAATGGCCCCGCACGACTACTCCTAAACCCTAAATGTCAAAATTTTATATTTTTGAGTTTGTCCAAACCTTCTCCAAACTTCTCCAAAAATATCAAGCCGTATAATAACATTTACCGAAATTATGCACTTTATAGCGGACCCCGCATATGCGAAACCCCTGCTCTCACAGCCAATATTTCACCCGCCAGCAACCCTAAAACCCTAAAATCTTGGCGATGCAACTTTCTAGTGCCTTCAACTAACTTGGTGCACCTTCCCAAACTCGGCGATGACCTTTTATCAACACATTCATGTGACGCGCATGCATGCCAAGTGCAAAACACGATTTCCTGCGGTTTGCAGTGACCAAAATGGCCCCGCACGACTACTCCTAAACCCTAAATGTCAAAATTTTATATTTTTGAGTTTGTCCAAACCTTCTCCAAACTTCTCCAAAAATATCAGGCCGTATAATAACATTTACCGAAATTATGCACTTAAGTATGTAACCCCCGTCCACCCACGCGTGCCACATGCCTTAGTACCCTGCCGTGGCTAATCAAGACTTGATTAGTATCCTGTCGGGTATAATCAAGACTTGATTAGTACCAATAAACGTCTAATCATGAAAGTAATCATGATTACGAGTGTATTCATGACGAGCCCTGCTCTGTGTACAATGCCAGAGCCGTACCACGAAGAACGATGGGGAGGACGGTGAAAATGATCTCGTTGAGTACCACGTGGTAGTAATCGTAGTCGTGCTCAAGGTCGAGAAGTTTGGAGAACTCGGGGAAGGACACGGGGTAGAGAACATGTCGAAAGGCCGCAATCAAGGCGTTGAAGTCGGTGTCAGCATACTCGGTGTCGAGGGTATAGCCATGCTTAGGGTTGTAGCCTCCAGGCCGTAAAACCGCGATGATGTCGGCGGAGTACGTGAAGGCGTACGATAGCTGTTCCAAATACTCTTCTTCCCGGCCTTCCTCCACCGGGGTGGAGACAAGGACTGACGGGTCGTTGAAGAATTCGGACGGCAGCGGAGACGGCCGCAATGACGATGGACGTGAACGCAAAGAAGCGGTGGACACAATTCTTCTCGGACGTGTCGGACCCGGCGTAGCACCGCCGGAGTCCACGGGTGACGGTGATGGCGTGGCACTAGCCCGCCTTGCTGAACGGAGGGCCTCAGCGAGCCCGATCTGGCGCTGTTGAGACATGTTTGGTAAAAAATAATCCAGAATGCTGAAAGTTGATGGAAACGGTGCGCGGATTCCCAGTCACAATCGGTAGGGTAAACCACGGTAAACGGAAGCGGCAAAGGGAACGGAGACGGAAAAAATGCCGCTGGTACGGTTCGCAGTTGAATTATTCTGCGATGATGACGGTAAACAAAACGGTGCTGACGGTTTTTAGAATCGGATGAACCGAAGCGAGCCGAACCAACCGGAATCACCACTCACGTGAAGTGGGACCGATAACCTGATAGGACAGGTGAAAATGTGTATATATATTGATAAAGATATATAACAGTATCACTGAAACAGGGACTCAGAAAGCAGTGGCTGGGGAAACCGGTGATACAAAACTGATAGAAGAATTACGGGAGTGAGTTTTCTAGCAGGTGAGTGTCATACGGTGACACACGACCAGTGACACACGCAGCAAGGGGTGATGCTAGGAGGAGCTGGACCCCCATACAGTGGGGGGGGGATTTTAGCTTCCCCGTGAAAATCATCCTCATAGCGCGCCCCGAAGGGCTCATCTAGGTCAGATCAACCTAGGAAACCGCGGCAGGGCAAAACTACGCAGAGCGCTGAAAGGTCGTGCCGGCGGAGAAGCAGCAGAGGAGGTGGAAGTGGAGCGAGGCTGCATCTGTGATGGAAAAAGAGGGCGGAAGCGAGGCGGAGGAAGGGCGGTGGTGGAGGGTCGGGAAGCTGGGGGCGGAGGGAGCGGAGTGTGGGGGTGGAGGGGGCGAGCCAAGGTAGGAGGGCTCTACCAGGCGGGGGGGGAAGGAGTAAATCATGGGATGTGGAGAACTGTGTTTGCCCAGGAGAAGGAAATGAACTACACCAGTTAAGGGAAAACCAACAGGAGGAAATAAAAGAGACTATCAGAAAAGCCACAGCAGGAGACCCGAGATTGATAATAGAAGGCAGTAACACAAGGGGTGGCATCACCAGACCCCTCCGAAATTTTCCCCTTAGCAGAAATAGACAATGACTTAACAGCCTTTAGACCACTTGCTGCCCTACCAGAGGCTAGCATGCACAGGCTGTCAAATACTAGGAAAGGCACTGTAGCAGTAGCCGCTGCGCCCATAGACACAAACAACGATGGTAGTCACAACTTCCAAGACCTACAGTACATCAAAAAGAAAGAATTCTGGAAGTTAGTTGAGTGGCATAGGCTGACAACTGATACACCCCAGACATCGATCAACAATTACACACAACGGGCCAATGATATCCACTCGGCACTTATAGCATGTAATACTGAGTCGGGTGCCCGAAGAATTGTTATGCAATAAGAAGAGATTTATTAGATATCATCATAGATGAGAGAGGCTTAGGAAAGGACGGATGTGAGCTTTTCTGTAACCCTGTAAACTCTCACCCAGGAATCAAATCAAGGAGGTGCATTCCCACGGCAGCTATGAAGGAGGCGTTGAGACCCTTTTGCCACAAAGGGAAGATAGGGTGGGATGGACTTGCAAGAGATGCATATGTCAACAGTGTCACTGGAAAAGGGAAAAAGGTCTATGGAAACCCACCCTTTGATGGTGGGGTTCTAAGGGAAGCATCTGCTGTTATGCAGACGTTGTCCCGTGGCCTAGAGGCGGCCAGGACTTCGGAGGGATTTGAGGGAATTTGGATCCTACCATTGTCTCCAAAGAACCTCAAAAAGTGGACAGGTAAAGGTTTTAAGTTAATCTTCAAATACCCAAGGGGGACCATACCCTTCATTCCACATGATTATTGGTCGGGTAAAGGGCCCTACACAATGCCAGGGGAGGGATGTTACAAAGATAAGTATTCAGATGTAGTCATATTGTCCATTGACAGTGAGAGCATGGGGTGTCCTGTTAGTAAGAAACTTGATAATGAGAAAATGCAATACAAGCTGCTTCAATGGTTCATAAATGTAGTCCCGCATAAAAAGATCACCCCCAAATTGCTCAAAGAAACGGGCCTGCACCCGGATATGATTGAGCAAGTCCTGAGTGAGAGGGACTGTCTGTTGCCACCCCGATTGTGCCCGTGGGTGGGGGGCAGGAATAATGTGGAACAACGAAACCAGTACCCCGGAGCACACTTGGATGGCGGGCACAGGAACGCAGGAGGAACCCCCTTCCTTAATGCGGTGGAGTGGCCGGAGGAACTTGCTCTTATGGGGTACTTACCGGAAGGCTTTGGCAAGGTGCTCAAAGGGATCGGGGTTCCACACCGTGGGGTGAAGACACTCTTGAAAAAACTGTCTAGGATGTGTAGGCGTCATGCAAGGGAAAGATGCATATTGCATGAAACGGGAGCCCTACCTGAGAGTGGCATTGTAGAAGAGGCACCCAGCATTCAGGAACTCTGCACGGGAAATAGGTACTGGAATATCCTAGTTCACTAGATATCAGAAACTCCCGAACTGTGTGGATAAACTCTCAAGATAAATAAACCCTAAGCTAGATATACCCGGAACGGTCTCGGACGGTTTCGGAGTCTAGCCTACCTGTGACACAGCGTGTGTCACAGCACGAACCTAAAGATCAGTCAGCAG
This sequence comes from Cymbomonas tetramitiformis, assembly GCA_001247695.2. Lineage (NCBI taxonomy): Eukaryota > Viridiplantae > Chlorophyta > Pyramimonadophyceae > Pyramimonadales > Pyramimonadaceae > Cymbomonas > Cymbomonas tetramitiformis. The sequence continues at coordinate 10,549 of LGRX02030224.1, forward strand.
TCCAGTGTTGGTCCTAGGAGTCTGTCATAGGGGCCTGACCGGGACTCCCAGTCAGGGCTGTCTATACAGATTTCAGCACACCACCCCAGCACTGTGGGTGGTGACTGTCTAGGAGAGTCAGATAATGTAAGATAAGTTAGGGCAGGAGCCAGGTTGACAGACCTAACCGCTAATCCAACTGTGCAATTCTGAAACACAAATTGGAAACCCTCTAGCTAGCACAGGTGCAGAAACCTACGGGCATTGTGCACCCGCTAAACAACTGAAAGGCACCGAGCTAGCAAGCCAGAATGTAACTTGTAGATGTCAAAAGCAAAACATAAACCAGAAAAGTTGTTGAAGACACCGGAGTTCCGCACACCACCATGTCGGTGTGCATCCAGAGTGAACAAGAAGTCAATCGACAGCACCAAAGTAGCCAGCCGTGGTCTCAATCAAGTCCGACCCGAAGGGAGGGTTCCCGAAAGGACCCCTCTCATGCAGAGCCACACCGTAGAAGAAGGCCATGTCGAAGCTCAAATCTGCCTGAGCAAGATCCTGAAAGATGTCAGGGGGCTCAGGCGGCTCAAGCGGTGGCACATTGTCAGCCACAAAGAAACCCTGAGCCGGGATCACGGATTCTACAAATTCATTCGTGGAGAAAATTGACGGAGTCTCCCAATCGAGATCACCACCAGGCGAAGGCAATCCCGCAGCCGACTGAGCATCGGGCACAGCTGCCACCCCCATGATCGAGATGCAAAGAACGAGGGAAAGGAGGAAAGGAATTCCCCATGGTCCAACCGTGGCAGGAAAGCCCCAGGGCGGCTTCCCACAACCGTAGGTCCTCTGCCCGTCCACGGGCGGCCCGGAAGCATGATTGGCCGACGGAGGCGAACCCCGCGGCTTCAGCCGGAAGCTGCCGTCGGCAAAGTCCTCGTAGTCGTCGGTGTCGTAGCCGGTGAGGTCAACCGGCGCGATGGCGGCGTGGTTGACAGTCTGAACGAATCCAGGGAACTCACCGTCCGTCGTGGCAGCCACCCGCGCCGATTGAAGCGGCACGGGCTTCACATCCTCCTCCTGCGAGACAGGCATAGCAGGGGCCGGCACGGCGGATGCCGATGCCGCCGCACCACCTGCCGGAACCTGCCCCTCCGGCATGCCCCCCGCCGCCGCGGGGCCGCACACCAGAGCCGATGCATGCGGCTCGAGAACCGCCGGTGGTGGGAAGGATGCGTGGGTGTAGTGCACCTTGCAGTTTGCCGCGGCATGGACCTCCGCGGCGAGATCGTCCAGCCGCTGATGAATGTCGTCACCCGCGGGCTCGTCGGTAAGCGGCTGCGGCTCTACCGTGAAGCCGTAAGCGGACACGTCGATCCCGCCCACCGCACCCGCACAGAGTACCGCAGGCGGCCCGTACGTAGATGCCGCAGTGGCAAAAGCCTCGGCCCCATCATCCGCCGCCTGTTGGAACAGGGCACACATGGCCAATGCACGCACCCCCTCTGCGTCCTCCTCGTCGATGGGAATGCAGAATGCCGCGGCCGAGTGCGGGGGATGCTGACGCCCGCCCAACGGACAGTCGCGGTAGAAATGGTATTGCTCACCTTTCCCCGCCTTCTTGCATTTCCCGCAAAAAGGCTTCGCCTTCTGATCGTCACGGTCAAAACCGACCGGAGGCAACGGGTGCGTGCCGACACGGAACCCCCGCTGCGTACCGCGCTGCTGCTGCTGCCGCTGCTGCCGCTGCGGCTGCTGCCGCTGCTGCTGCGCCGGTGGCGCATCCGTGCCGCGCTGTTGCCGCAGCAAATCCTGGAGCTCGTTGATCTTGTTGAGGAGAGCGCCGTACTCCGTGCTGGAGAGCTGCGCAGAGATGCCGCTCTTGCCCGAAACCGCCTTCCCCGTCCCTGTCTGCGCCCAAGCCTGATAGATCTCTACCACAAGGGAGCGGAGAGACGCCAAGGAGACATGCGCGAGGTCGGCCGCGAGAGGATACCGCACCTTGACCGCGGTGTAAAACACCGGGTCCAGCCGGTTGTACAGGGAGAGCTTCCTGGTCTCCTCGGTGGGCGTCCAGTCCGTAGCTTTGTTGTCCCGCACCAGACGTTGTTCCCGAGCCAAGATGGGCTGCGGGTCAGTGTCTGCGGGATAACGTAACGCGGCGTGCTCCTCCTGGTGCGACTCACGTAGCGCCACCGGCACGCAGCCCTTGATGATGTCCACAAGAGCCCGCCGTCCATCACGGTCAGACGAAGCGTCGGT
>LGRX02030225.1:0-14914 GCA_001247695.2 Cymbomonas tetramitiformis
CGGCGACGAGCGCGGAGCGCAGCACCCACGTGAGGGCCGCTGCTGAGGCCTGTGTGGCCGACGCTCCGGGCGAGATGGCGCCCAGCGATGGGACGCCTCGCCACACGCAGACAAGGGACGCCGCCCTTGTGCTCGTGTCGCTACAGGTGAGCACGAGAGGTGCTCGCCCGCGCCCTTCCCCACGGCGCCATGAGAAAGCGTCCAGGCGTGGACCGCTTTTCTTTTGGGGGGGAAGAGAGCGCGCCGCGCGCACTGCCACGCTAGCCATTTCTTTCATGGTGAGGACGGGGCCCAGCCGCTGGCGAGGGGTGCTCTTGGACGCACGCGAATTGAGGACCTGGTGAACCTATGGCATACGGTTGAAGCGGACGACGCGTAGTAGACGGAGAACTGAGTTTGTGCGCCTGCACGACGAGCATATGTGACCTCTTGACCGAGGTCCCCTACTTGCAAAGATTTTTGTTCCGTATTATCGACAGCCTTGGTAGCCGATGCGAGTGTTATGACCATCATGATGGCGGGAAATTGAAGACCGAAAGCTGCCTTGATATGAGTAGTGTGCCGCTGTGAGGAGCGCCAGCGATGTGACCTTAGTGGAGCCCTCAAGCTAATCAGATGAGCAAACGCGATGAGCAAAGTAGTAACGTATATGTTCGCGAGGACGCTTCCCACGTGAAGGGGGGGGGAGTTGTGCTAGGACAACATACTGTGTCATGCGCGGATGACTCAGCGGTGTCATACATGCTAGCAGTGCCATACGCGCCTTACGATATTAGCGCCCGAGACCCCTGTTGAGGAAGAGACCCCCCTTAGTGGGAGTACACAGTACTAGTGTACGGTGTAATAAGGTGTCATAGTGAAGCACTGACACCTCATACTGCATGATACTGTAGTAGAAGCATATGATAGGTTAATGAGACTTGGCCATGCTGACTAGGATTAACTCAGGGAGTTGAGTGAATAAGTAATGGCCAAGGCCAAAGAAACAGTTGAGTTTCCAAGAGTAAATACAGCCGACATGGCAAAAGATGTAATCCTAATTCTTATATGCAAGTAATATGCTGTAAGTCTAGACATAGCAGTCCTATGTCTAAAGAGCTGACCTAGCAGTACCTAGGCAGTTAGTTGGTCATTATATGCAGTCCATATAAGACCCCCATAAGTAGTTACAGTGCCTGTGAGGAGCAGTCCTCCCAAGCTCACCCAATGAGGAGAGCAAAAAACTCTCTCTCAGTTACTGGTACAAAATATTTGAAGAAGATTGCAGCAAGTGGCTAAAGATTCCATCGGTGAACCGATTTTCTCACTGCGATGTTTGCGCGTCCTTCAAGTTATTGAAGGAAGGCTTAACCAAATCTCAAAAAGGTGAATATTCATGAATAGCTTTGTGATGTGTTTATATGTTTATGTAATTTGTTCACTGACCCGAATTTGTGTATCATGCACAGGGCAATACAACGGGCCTCTCAACAAACATCTGGCAATCGCACGAGCGGAGCGCCAGAAGTTCTACAAACATGGTCGTAAAGCGAATATGACCAAGAGCATTGCCATGAACAAAACTTGGCATAAGTATGCCTCGGTGATCATCGATGGCATGACGCAGTGGACCACCCGACTGCCACACTTTCGACGTATCCCTAAACATCTGGACTCTAAGGACTTCCTTGACGTGCACAACATGGGGAGCATGATCGAGAACGTGGGCCGCTTCATGGATTTCAACTACGCCAACTTCAAGGACGATGCGAACTTCCTTGTCAACGTTTTGCACCGGGATATCCTCCGCATTCAAGAGCATCGACGCAACGGGGACGGGGAAAATTCATACCCGATGCCGGAAGTATTGTATGTACAGCTTGACAATGTGAGCACCAACAAGAGCAAGTTGATGTTGGCATACGCAGCTTGGCTGGTGCACACGGACGTCTTTCGCAAGGTGAAACTCAACTTTCTGTTGGTGGGACATACGCACGAGAACATTGACCAGATGTTTTCACGCTTCTCCGTGCGTCTACGACGCAAGCAAGCTTGGACGCTCGACGAGATGATAGAGGTCGCACAAGAATGCTTTACGGATGGTGTAATATGCGAGCACACCGAGAAGATCTTCGACTTCAGCTCTTGGTTTGATGGTCACGTCTTCGATTGCCACAATATTTTGGCACAGCAGGCTTTCAAGTTCAAGATGAACGAGCACGGCGAAGTGGGCATGCAGTACAAACAGTATTCCATTTCACCAAAATGGTTACCCGAGACTCCATTGCCAAAGCTTGTTTCTATACCCCCTGTCGCGGGGCCTGGATACATCAAGCCGATTCCTTTTACCGAAGAAGGCATCGAAAAGCTTGAGCATACCTTACAGGCGTTGAAGGACATTTTGGGCACAAAGCTCACGGAGGTGCACGAAAAGTTTTGGCGCGAGGATGTCATCGAGAAACAGCGCCACCTAACTGCTGGTGGAGAATGTCAAGCGCCCGCGATACCCTTCCAGCATCCCGAGAAAATCGCCATCGAGCGCAATGCCACCTTGGTTCGACTGATAGAGGCGCCCGCGTTGGCGATAGAAGCTGCCGGGGCTGCCGCCGTCCCCGCTATACCCGTGCGCATCCAACGCCGAATTGATCGAGCGCCGATAGAAGTGTACAACGGTAAACGGAAACACCAAGGTCGAGCCCAAAAGCGAGCAGAGCAGTACGTGGACAACGCCCAGTGGGAGGTCACCTACGGCCAGATGACAGTCGGCAGCTTTGCGGTGGCTCTCGCGGTGGAATCTGAAAACGACAAGTTCGCTTTCCGCGTACAACTGAAGCGAAGCGAATGGTCGGATCCGTTGTACTTGGTGAAGGTGGAGGCGCGCTATCCGTCAACTCAACAGCTGCAATATCGCTATTTCCAACCCAAAAAGCACACCGACACCAAGAAGAAGCACCTCGGCAAGCAACTTGCGAGTCACGTAGGAGCTTTCGCAGCGCCACCGGGGCACCGACCGTCTACCGAGACTTTCGATAAGAATGAAATAGTGCTGGCATGGAATGTGGATGCGAAAGACCCCGAACGGAGTATACCGAACGAGCAATACGCGCAGATAGTCGTCGCTTTGCTTGCACAACAATCCAAACGCACGCGCAAGGACCTAGGTGACTTGAATGAATCGGATGATTCCGATGAAGACGAAGCTTTTGATAATTGCGTAGCGGTAGCGGTAGCACCTGATGTGGACGCGTAAAGCAAGACGAAAAAAAACATGTAAATAATATGTGTATAACGTGTATATAGATTCTGAGTCAAAAGTTCTTTGTGTTTTCACTCCTCCTAGATTTCGAAAAAGTGCATTTGACCTCAATTTTGTACCATAAAAACCATTAAATCTAATGCACAACCTGCACTTGCATGTTCTTGACTGTTAAAATGCGGCTTTTTAATCCTATCATGAGGTAAATAAGGCAATATCATTTTCACATGAGAATATCATTTTCATCGAATAGTGTGTTAAGTGTATGTGTGACACCGGTTGAGGACCGAAAACTCCCAAAATGGAAACAACACTTATGGAGATTGTCAAATGAATTAATAAGCATGGTTGACAAAGATTTTGCGGAGGGAGAGTATGTTGTGAACTATTCTAAGACGACAACCGGAGACCACTATGTGAGAAAGCATGTAGACAAAGATGATGTGAGCTTTCAATATGCATTGGCTCTTGGAGATTACGCCGGAGCTGCCTTGAGATGTTACGACAAAAATGAAAATGTCATTGGAGATTACGACTATCACAATAAAATCTTGAAGATGGATGGTAGGTTACCTCATGAAGTGATACTAGATGACTTTCGAGGTAATAGGTACTGTGTGATATGGTTTAAGTCGTATGATCATCGAAAGCCTGTGGTAGATCCAATATATGATACACCACATTATGTGTAAATACTTTTAAAACAAACCATAGACCATAGACCACAACCCAAGCAAGTCATCAGTCGACGGTCTACGGTTCATGTAAAATATGTATTATTATATATTGCTTGTACCCTTTTGTGTATAGGGTATGATCCATTCATTGAAATTTCTCCTGAACATGCTAGGATGGGAAGGCTTCTTAGCTAAATCGATAAAGAGAAAGTCGAAAGGCTGTTGCAATGCCTTCTCATAAGCGGAATAAAACACGTCCGGTGGCACTTCTCCTGCGACCTCTGTTGCGATTTGTTCTAATTCCTTTTGATTCTTAGTTTTCATCAATAAGATATGTGTAAGATTTGACCTTATTGAACGTTGCAATCCATGGCCGTTAGAGGTGCATGCTTGAGTACTGAATAATAAAGTGCAGCCTATCGATCCCATGCTTTTTGTACGGCCTTTGTGTCGATGTGAAATGACAAATCTACCGAGCCCTGAGTTTGGTTTGAAGACTGGGGAATCTAAGCAATCATCAAAGAATATAGCCACTACCGGCGGTCGATTGGTAACCTTATATTTGTATTGAGGTGGGGAGAGGTTGCCATTTTCATCTCCAAATTCCAACAATAAATCTGTGGGTATCTCAAACACACTAAGCTGGCTATTGTTCAACATCTTCATAAGACGTTTATACCTTTTTAATTTCTCGTGATATTCTTCGTACTCTAATGCTTCTTCGTCTAATATGCTTTCGATCTTTGGGACGGCGTCCATATCAGGTTCGATAACATCACTTTCATCTAATGGCAGATCTTCGAAATAGTGTTTGTTGTTTTCGTAAGTAGGGCTAACTAATATAATCTTCTCTAAGGCGTTGTGGTGTTGCATCATTCTCATTAGATGTGTCAAATTTGTCGTTTTTGAGCCTCCTCTCTTCGCGTTCGCAAGAACAACGGCATGCATTTGAATGAAATCGTCTGGAGTCTGAATTGTAAAGGCACTCTTTTTGGGAACTTTTACATTGTACGATGCATCGTTAATTCTTTGTAGATTCATCTGTATCATAAGTTGAGAAATAGACTGTTGTAAGCTTTATCATATGTCCGGTCATCATCGGCAGCCTTATGTTTCGGTGGTGATTCAGATTTGCTTTGCTTACGTCTCGTAGACTTACGTACGATCACTTCGGGCTCTTCATCTTCACTAGATGAACTATCAGATTCTACAATGACTACTTGTTTCTTTTTCGGTTTTGGTTTGGAAGTCTTTGGCTTCTTCACATAGACTTTCTCGGGTTCTTCTTCAACTTCAAGCTCGTGATCTTCACGTTCAATTGTTGTACGTTTTGAGGTAGCTTGTTTGATCTTTTCTTGGGCTTCGGTCACTTTCTCTTTCTCCTTAAGCTGCTCAGCCATCTTAATATCTTGTTTCTCTTGAGCCTTTTTGCGTCTCGCTTCGATAGCTTTCTCTCTCATTTTTTTTAATCTTTCGAGAACAACGGGGTCTTCGATCTTCTGTCCCTTAGTCGGCATAAGTGAATATAAGATACGGTAAGAAAATAAATGTCCCTATACGCCTTAGTGGTCGGTGGTCTATGGTCTATGGTTTGTTACAAAAGTTTTCAAATAGTCCACATAAAGACCACTAATGTGTAAGGTAGAACAACCGAGACAAAGTACAATATGACTACTACTACTTTCTCTCATTTGCCTATGGATATTCAAGAGATGATTTACAATATGGTATATACCATGGAACTCCAAGATCATAAAGAGAAATATCAAGATGTGTTGGAGGAGATGAAAGAGATGTGCGAAGATCAAGAGATGGAAACCTCGTGTGATGTTTGTAATGATGAATTTGTCATGAGAGGAATTGAGGTAAAGTGTGCACCGGACGAAGAGGGATTTGATTCTAAAACATTATTCTTCAACACAAAAATATGTTCGTTATGCCATCATGTAACGTGTGAGACATGTTGCAACAATATAGAATATATTCATGATCATTCCGCTTGTATGGAGCACCTAAGGTTGACTAATCACTTTGTATACTCACAATATGTAAGAGAAAATTAATACTTTTCCTATAAACCATAGACCATAGACCGCCGACCCAAATGCATACGTGGTTTGAGCGTTTGATTTAAAGAATTGCTTCGTTATATATTATAGACACATTTGAAATGTTGCTTAAGGTTGAGTCTATTAACGGGAACGTATATTACAAGAAGCCCGATGAATCAAACCGACGGGATTACAAAATCCATTACGAAAAAAATCGTCATCACATTCAACGAAAGCAAGTACTTCGTAAGATCCTTCAAGGTAAAAATGTCACACACAACACCTTAGAGAAATACGAAATCAAACCAATCGACGTTCTTAACTTTGTTCATGATATGTGTGTGAAATTTCCAGAAAACACCGATGCATATGTCTTGGCACACCAGAAGTACATGAAAAAATCCACTTAAAGGAATTTTTAGTTAGATATATAAATGGAAAGTTCGGTCGACACAAGTGCAAAAATAAAATCTAACTCTAATATAAGTATGCCACCAAAATCCAAATCCAAATCGGAGCTTAGACACAAACTTTCAACAAGAGATTGGGATGCCTTAGAGAAAAGAAATCTGAATCCTGACGATCGATTGAAAGCCATTAATGAATACAAGAAGGCCTATCGGAAGTCGAAGGAGAAAGTCGGGACAGTGACAAGAAAACAATGGATAAAGAAGGGTAAATCGCCCAGCAAAGAAACACAACGACAAGCTCTAATCGACAAGTATAAGGTGGATGGTTCAAAGAAACACATTAAAATTCACAACACCGATGTAGAGAAAATGAGAGTGCCATTTGATCTTTTTTTGTCGAAAGGTGCGGGCCTTGGAAAAGGAGAAGACAAAGGCAATAGTCTGAACTTTTGGTTACCAACACATGATGCAAAGTTTGGATCGGTAGAGCAAATCGCAATGAGGGCTGTTTTCGAGGATGACACGACCAGCAAATGGGTTAAGGGATCCAACCGTTTACAAGTGTTGAAAGAGTTTAATGAAATGTTGCAAAGTCCTAAGGGTGAAGGTTCTACTAAAAAGGCGGCTGATTATGTAAAGGATGTAGAAGTCGATCATTATGTCGCAAGAGCTTCGGAAGGCAAAGGCTCCAATTGTAACCCAGCTCCAAAAAATATTGAAGAATTGCGGAAGAACAAACAATGTTCAGTGGAGGTAAAGTCGAAAACTAATTGTGGCATGATGTCTCTTGAGCTATTAGATAGACATCGCAAATTAAAGGAAATGGTCAATAACAAAACAATAAGTGACAAACAACTTGAGTCGAGATGGAAAAAATTAAAGCAAAATGCTAAGCACGATAAAGGAAGTCTTACAAAACATACCAATCGATTAAGGAATACTTTGTTTCCGAACAAATTGAAGGATGAAGGTATCTTGATTACCGAAATCCATGTGTTAGAAAAACACTATAAACGAAACATATATGTTTGGGGTATGAGCGAAGCATTGGGTGGTCATAACCCGCAATACTATCCACCTTACTTCACCGAAACAAACGAGTATACTAGCTATCATGACTCGTTTCATCTTGTTTTGTATGATCATCATTATGACCCCATCACAAACATCGAGGCTTTCCATTGTTATAAATATCAGCCACATTGCACACAATGCAAGTCAAAAACCTGCATATTTGCCGACAAAGCAGAACGTGACCGCAAAGGGAATAAATGTTGGCATTATTGCACCGATTGCAATCGAAAGTTTATGAATGAAAATTGTTATAACCTGCATAAGAAGTTGGTGACATGTTCAAGGATACACAAATGCACGACATGTGACACATTGTTCGATCCTCGCGAAGAACATCGTTGTAGCTACCGTGCTTGTTTAAATTGCAATCAAGTGTGCGATCTTTATGAACACAAGTGCTACATGACAAAGGCCGAACCAAGACCAATTCTATCACCGGAGACTATCATTTGCTTTGATTTTGAACTCACCGCAGATGAGAGCAACAAATTAGTTGTTACTCGTGTCGAAAGCCAATACTTGAATGATAGCACACCAACATATCACAAGAATATCAAAGACTTTGCAGATTGGGCATGTGAACACAAGAAATTCACCTTCATAGCTCATAGAGGTGCACAAGAGCACTTCAGAATTTTGTTTGAACATTTCATTAATGTGCTCAAAAGAGCACCGGGTAGTGTTTTATACACAGGGGCTGATATAATGTGCATGAACATAAAGAGTATACGATTTATTGATTCCAACTTATTCATGACAGAACCGGTATACAAATTGCCATCGACATATGGCTTTAAGGTCGAACACGGAACTTCCAATGTGGCAATTCTAAGACAATCAGTGACAAAATTCAGAGAGATCTTTTTAGACATCAGTTCTAATGACTTCGATCCATTTAGCTATCTTACGGAACCCCATATGGCTATCAATATGTGGAGAAACAAATATATGCCCGAAAGAACGGTAGCCATCCTCAGCTCGTGTGCTCCAAAAACCAAAAACACATCAATAAAAGAGAATCAATGGCTCGATTACTTGGAAAATGAAGAGGGAATTCTAATGTACCGTGACCTGGATGGTAATCGAAATTACAAATTGAAGGACTTAGGTATATCAGTCGATGGTCGACGGTTCGAAACAGACAAAGATGTGTTTATGTTTTTGGGAGATTGGTTTCATGGAAATTTGAATGTGTTTCACAAAGGCGACATTCAATATGAAAGTGGTCGACACTCAGGCTTGACATTTGAAAGAGTGAATAAAAAAAACTATAAATGAGATTAGACACTTACAAAGTGCCGGGTACAATATTACCTTCATATGGGAAAGTGATTGGGATAAGCAAGTGGCGAAACTCAAACAGACGGACAGAGGAAATATATTTCTAGAACGGCAAAAGCATCTTTCACCACTTGTATATCGAGATGCTCACCACGGGGGTCGGGTTCAGATCGTACGAACATACTTTTCACCGTCTACCGATGTGCACATAAGAAAGATAGATGTCAATTCAGAGTACCCTTATGTTATGAAATATAAATTGTTTCCCGAGGGTCATCCAAAGATTATCAGAAAGTTTACAAGCACCGATGTCAACAACTTCTTTGGCATTATTAAATGCAAGATACGACCACCCAAGGACATACTCATTGGTGTGTTGCCGTATAGAGACCCAAAAATTGATAAGTTGGTATTTCCAAAGTACCCGATGATCGGCACATGGATTACTCCGGAAGTCAACGAAGCCATCAATATGGGATACGTTATAGAAGAGATCTACGAAGTGGCACATTGGGAAAGCACGTCTCGCAATATCTTTAAGGGTTACATTGACACATTTATGAAATTGAAGGCAGAATCAAGTGGCATTGATGTATATGACGAAAGCGGGGAACTCAAAGAACCAACCGATGAAGAATTAGAGCATCGATTTCAACAATTTCAAGAACACGAACAAGTGACTCTCGATAAGTCCAACATCAAAGACAATCCAGGCATGTATAAAGTCAGCAAGATGATGCTTGTCGCTTTAGGGGGGAAACTCGGTGAACGACAAAACAAACCAAGGACGAAGGTTATTGATAAACCCGGAGAATTTTACAACACGATTAGTAACAAACGGTATGATTGCAAGTACGAGTTTGTAGGAAATGAAGGAGAGGAAATGGTATTAATGAACTTTACGGAGAATTCAAATGTATACAACGATACAAGATTTTCGACAAATGAAGCACTTGCTGCATTCATTACGGGATATGGGCGACTAAAGTTGTACTCTTTGTTAAAGGCGGTGGGCTTTGAAAATGTGTTATATATGGATACTGACTCCGTTACTTACAAAGAAACGCCCGAAAACTATTATGTATATCATGGCGACAAGATCATGGGACCATGGTTTGGAATGTGTAAATGTGAATTGAAAAACTGGAAGTAAAGCATGGAAAATGTATAGAATTTGTAGCGACCAATGACAAGTCGTATAGTATGAAATTCGAAGATGGATGCACATCTAGTACATTGAGTGGCTTTCCTATCAACCCTGAAAGGCGGCAAAATATCAATCATGATGTAATGAGAGATATGGTGATCGGAACAAACACACGGCCAGTGTCCATCAAAGAAAGGGTCATAAGGCATCAAAGCAAGTCACTAGGCTTAGAAACTAGAATTCAGTCCAAAACATTTAGCTACACGCCTTATGATAAAGGAGAACAAATCGATGATTATGTTATTGTACCTTTAGGATAAAAGATACGACAATTGTATAGATGAGCAGTACTTCAAAACCCATTTCTAAAAGTAGATTGCAAGAGCTGTATCTTGACCCGTCTTTTGGTTTAAGTAGTGTCAATGCATTTACCAAGAAGCTTAAGGCACAAGGTTACAAGGTCACAGAATCTCAGGTCAAGGCTGCTATTTCCAAGACTGAGACATCACAAGTTTTATCACAGCCTAAAAGGATAAATCGTAAAGATTACTTTCCGATCTATGGACCCGCTGACAAGGTTTCTATCCAAGCCGACCTGGCGTTCATACCTCGAGATAAGTCGGTAAACAAAGGTTACGCCGTAATTCTGACAGGAATCAATATCAATAGTAATAAGGCCTACGCGATTGCTTTGAAATCCAAGACTGTCAGAGATAAAAACAATAAAAGACAGGAAGATGTGGAGGGCATCGTCCCTGCCATGAGACGATTAATAAGCGAAACCAAAATGGATACTCTTACAACCGATCTTGGCTCTGAGTTTACAAACAAAAAAGTCCAGGCATTGTTGAAAGAAAAAGGTATCAAACATTACACATCTCAAGCTGAGGACCACTCTCGTCAAGGGAAAATCGAGCGGTTTAACAAAACATTGAAACGGAGATTTAAATTCAACGAAGCTAGAACCGGTAAATCTAATTGGGTTGACTATTTAGATTCTATAGTCGAAAATTACAATGAAACGGTGAATCAAGGGAATATTAACGAGACTCCACCTAATGATATGACCGAAGCTACCATCCTTCGAAATGTATTATTGAAGAGAAATAAGACTGCCAAACTCTTGCAGAAATTAGACATTAAGCCAGGCGATCGAGTGAGATTACGTGTGACTAAGAAGACATTTGATAAAGAGAGTCAAACATGGTCTACGCAGGTGTATAAAGTCCGAAGTAGAAAGGGATTGTCTTTCGTGATAGAGGACGGTGACGGTGATACCTTAAGCCGACAATACAAACTAAGAGAACTGAAAGAGGTTCAAGGACCTGTTTCCAAACCATCCAAAGAAACTCGTGGGACCAAGACTGATAGTGAAAACAAGCAGGCCGCAAAATCTGGGCGTGCGTTGAAGAAAGAGGGTATAGAAGGCAATACCGCTTCCAAGACACCCAGGAACTATGATGATTATGAAGTTAATGTGTTCATTAGCGATAAGAAATCGTCAAATTATCAAAATACTTTGAAAGGATATCTTAAGCTCAATCGATCAAGGAAAGTAAACGTAAGTATCAGTTGATATTCTATGACAAATCGGAAGAGGATGAGGTCGTTGATATTCCTGACCCTGAAATTAAGTTGTTGAAAAAAAGAAAATCATAGGTAATATATATGAAACCATACTGCGGGTTTAAAGACAAACCCCCGAAAGGACGAACTCTCGGTGCCCGGAGATATTGCAAATCAAGAAATCAATTACGCCGTTTTGGTCGTATAGCAGTCGTGGCTCCAAATAATCATGCACCAGACAATCACAATCCCGGACCGAGCAATAGTAAATAACGGTTTTTTCTACATTACTTTAATGAGAACAATATTGACCGATGAGGTCGGACGACGTAATTGTATGAAAATGATGGGAGTTGCCAATGGCTCAAGTTCCGACACTCTGTTCCGAGGATATGGTAAACTCGCTAAAAACAACTACGTGATAACGATGCCGAGTCAAAACAGTGCGGTATTCTACAATAGTTTGAGAGATTCAATCATAAGAACGGAGCCATTAGTGAGAGACATTCAGGACTATAGCAGTGATATTGATACAACCATACCCAATTCTATGATGACAATGAATCCAATGCTGACAATGACACAAGACGATATCAATAATCAAGCGTTGCAGCGTATTGCCAAAGACGCTCAAGACCGAGACGCCATTCTCGCAGAAGCATCCAACGACCTATTACCAGACACTCCTGAAGCTGGACCGTCAAGGAACGTTGGCACTGGTCGAAATCTTCGTGCCGAACTTAGAGACACGATGCAGGTAAGAGAATTGTCATCACCGAGAATATTTGGTGCACAAGCATCCTCAAGAATGACAACTCGAAGTCAAGTGCCACCTTCATCACCTCTACAAAGACTCGGAAGTTTTATAACCGGAGCCGATCTTACTCCTAAATCAAAAGCTCCGTAATAGTAATGCAAGTACCTTGTAATCAAAGCTATCAATCGAACGTTTATTGTAGGCCAATAAATGAATCTTTTAAAACAGTAAGTAACTTTTTCAGAAGTAACAATAAAACTCAAGAACAATCGAACACATCTGCGGCATTAAACGTGCCTTATACACCAAATAATCAAATATTGTTTCCGAAAAGATCATTACCTATAATGAACACCCTCTTTCGTGAAAGTGTCAACTTACAACCTAATGAAATTGAACAACGATTCACACCGGAACTTAGGGAAAAGGCAATTCATGTTCAAACATCTGGATATTTGGGGTCACGAGAATATCAACCTGAATTATACTACCCAAGTTCGTTTGAGGACCAAACTATAGTTAATGCAGAACGGTTTGTTGACAATGAGATTCCAAACAATAGCTTTACATTAGATCGAGAGCTATCAAATTACGATGCAGCCATTCTTGTAAATTCCGATGCCAATAAAGTGCACGTCGCGTATCACGGTGCTTCCAGTAATCCTATGTATAGAGAGGAGGATGTCACTGATATAAAATCGGTACTCCGTGGCCAAGAATCAAATAGACCGTCATTCTTGCGTGCTGAAGATGTGTTTGATAAAGTAAGACAGAAATATCCAAATCACAACATTGAACCAATGGGATATTCTCTAGGAGGTGCCAAGGCCGTACATGTGGCCGATAAGTTTAAATCAAAGAGTACTACATTTAATCCTTTCTTATCGCCGTTATCACATCAAGTTGGTGGTGGACGCCATGACATTCATAGAACCGTCACAGATTCTACAACGGCCGGTGCTCTTTACAAACCTGCAAACTCACAAAGAAATATATTTCATTACTTTCCTGAGAAAAGACAATCAACGTTGTCATCGTATGTGCCTGATCAACATAGCTTGTCGCAGTTCTTTCAATATCCAACTAACAATAAAGTAAATAAACTAAATCTTATGAAATCTATAGGGAATGTATTGAGCACTGGTTTAGATGTCGTGCAAGGTGCTCTGGCAGCTGACCATGGTCTTCGTATGGCAAGAAGAAACATAGAACCGTCAACTTTTTCAAACGCGGTAAGTGAAGATCTAAATCCTTATGGCATTTTTGGAATTAATATAGACCCAGATTATCAATTGACGTACGATACGGCTCCGCCTGAAGCCAGATTTCTCGCCGATACTGTCAGTGGTAGAGATTCCGATAGAATGACGAGTTTTGAACGTCGGTATGAATAGTAGTCTATGGTTTATGGTCTATAGTTTTACCAAAGAGCTTTTACAAAAATCCACATAAATACCATTTATTTATAGGCTAGAACAATCGAGACAAAGGACACTATGGTTTATACTTTTTATCATTTGCCTTTGGACATTAAAGAGAAGATCTACAATATGGTGCATACAATGGAATTTCAAGAACATAAAGAACACTTCTAAGACGTGTTATTGGAATTGAAAGAAGAAAACCTCAAAAAAGCATTAGACACGTATACCAAAAAAGTAGAACATGAGCTTAATTTTGAGTTGGAAGGAAGATTTGTGGTTGACAAATGGTGTTCCGCTTACAAGTATCACATGACGGAGGTTTTCCAATATGGACGAGCAACACTTCAAAATATAGTCGATTATTGTAACGAAGTTGCATTTTGTAATGAGTTGTACAATATTTTGGTTGAAGATAAAAAGTATGAATGTTTAGATATGGACGATATTCATAATGCCCTTAGTACGGCATTAATTGTTCGAGCTGTGCATAACGATCCCGAGTTTGATGTTATGGATGAATCTGATAATGACGACGACGGTTGGGAAGAAATAATAATACTATAATCTATATTAATGGACCGTGAAGAATTGATACGATTGGCCAAACTTCAATACCCCGATATTAAAGAAGCTCATGTAGAATTGCTTGTAGATGATTATATCAAACGTCCTGAATTTTACGATGACCTTTGTACTGGAAACATTGAAGAACCAATTCCTTTAGATCGGGATACTGTTGATTCCATAAAAGATAATTGTTATATTAATATAGATGAGCGTAATTCGCACAAGAACACTATTCTTGTCTTCGGAAGACAATAGTAATGGAGATGCACGAGTTCTACAGATGAACGTACCAACTCAGTTGACAAATTATCGAGTGGAATCGAAATTGAGATTAACTTTGAATACTTTCTCTTGTGCAAAGACATAGTATAGTATTAACGAAACAAATGGCATCTTCTATGTGGGTAATACGGTAAATCATACTTTAACGGAAGTACAAATACCTTATGCAAATTATACTGATTTAGACCAACTAACAAGGTTATTACAAACAAGCATAAAGACTGTCATTGTTGGATACACCGGTGATGTAACTGTGTTATACAATAATAGCGGCGATGGACTTGATTATAAGAATAAATTTCGTATAACGTTGAATCCTGCAGCACCCAATATTAAGTTTGTATCATTCAGCATTAGCGGTGATTTTCAAGCTTTACCTGGAAGTAACCTACAAAATGCCTTAAATTCAGTTTCCATAGTTGGAAAATACAATGACTCAGATC
>LGRX02030226.1:0-29751 GCA_001247695.2 Cymbomonas tetramitiformis
CGTTCTTAACTTTGTTCATGATATGTGTGTGAAATTTCCAGAAAACACCGATGCATATGTCTTGGCACACCAGAAGTACATGAAAAAATCCACTTAAAGGAATTTTTAGTTAGATATATAAATGGAAAGTTCGGTCGACACAAGTGCAAAAATAAAATCTAACTCTAATATAAGTATGCCACCAAAATCCAAATCCAAATCGGAGCTTAGACACAAACTTTCAACAAGAGATTGGGATGCCTTAGAGAAAAGAAATCTGAATCCTGACGATCGATTGAAAGCCATTAATGAATACAAGAAGGCCTATCGGAAGTCGAAGGAGAAAGTCGGGACAGTGACAAGAAAACAATGGATAAAGAAGGGTAAATCGCCCAGCAAAGAAACACAACGACAAGCTCTAATCGACAAGTATAAGGTGGATGGTTCAAAGAAACACATTAAAATTCACAACACCGATGTAGAGAAAATGAGAGTGCCATTTGATCTTTTTTTGTCGAAAGGTGCGGGCCTTGGAAAAGGAGAAGACAAAGGCAATAGTCTGAACTTTTGGTTACCAACACATGATGCAAAGTTTGGATCGGTAGAGCAAATCGCAATGAGGGCTGTTTTCGAGGATGACACGACCAGCAAATGGGTTAAGGGATCCAACCGTTTACAAGTGTTGAAAGAGTTTAATGAAATGTTGCAAAGTCCTAAGGGTGAAGGTTCTACTAAAAAGGCGGCTGATTATGTAAAGGATGTAGAAGTCGATCATTATGTCGCAAGAGCTTCGGAAGGCAAAGGCTCCAATTGTAACCCAGCTCCAAAAAATATTGAAGAATTGCGGAAGAACAAACAATGTTCAGTGGAGGTAAAGTCGAAAACTAATTGTGGCATGATGTCTCTTGAGCTATTAGATAGACATCGCAAATTAAAGGAAATGGTCAATAACAAAACAATAAGTGACAAACAACTTGAGTCGAGATGGAAAAAATTAAAGCAAAATGCTAAGCACGATAAAGGAAGTCTTACAAAACATACCAATCGATTAAGGAATACTTTGTTTCCGAACAAATTGAAGGATGAAGGTATCTTGATTACCGAAATCCATGTGTTAGAAAAACACTATAAACGAAACATATATGTTTGGGGTATGAGCGAAGCATTGGGTGGTCATAACCCGCAATACTATCCACCTTACTTCACCGAAACAAACGAGTATACTAGCTATCATGACTCGTTTCATCTTGTTTTGTATGATCATCATTATGACCCCATCACAAACATCGAGGCTTTCCATTGTTATAAATATCAGCCACATTGCACACAATGCAAGTCAAAAACCTGCATATTTGCCGACAAAGCAGAACGTGACCGCAAAGGGAATAAATGTTGGCATTATTGCACCGATTGCAATCGAAAGTTTATGAATGAAAATTGTTATAACCTGCATAAGAAGTTGGTGACATGTTCAAGGATACACAAATGCACGACATGTGACACATTGTTCGATCCTCGCGAAGAACATCGTTGTAGCTACCGTGCTTGTTTAAATTGCAATCAAGTGTGCGATCTTTATGAACACAAGTGCTACATGACAAAGGCCGAACCAAGACCAATTCTATCACCGGAGACTATCATTTGCTTTGATTTTGAACTCACCGCAGATGAGAGCAACAAATTAGTTGTTACTCGTGTCGAAAGCCAATACTTGAATGATAGCACACCAACATATCACAAGAATATCAAAGACTTTGCAGATTGGGCATGTGAACACAAGAAATTCACCTTCATAGCTCATAGAGGTGCACAAGAGCACTTCAGAATTTTGTTTGAACATTTCATTAATGTGCTCAAAAGAGCACCGGGTAGTGTTTTATACACAGGGGCTGATATAATGTGCATGAACATAAAGAGTATACGATTTATTGATTCCAACTTATTCATGACAGAACCGGTATACAAATTGCCATCGACATATGGCTTTAAGGTCGAACACGGAACTTCCAATGTGGCAATTCTAAGACAATCAGTGACAAAATTCAGAGAGATCTTTTTAGACATCAGTTCTAATGACTTCGATCCATTTAGCTATCTTACGGAACCCCATATGGCTATCAATATGTGGAGAAACAAATATATGCCCGAAAGAACGGTAGCCATCCTCAGCTCGTGTGCTCCAAAAACCAAAAACACATCAATAAAAGAGAATCAATGGCTCGATTACTTGGAAAATGAAGAGGGAATTCTAATGTACCGTGACCTGGATGGTAATCGAAATTACAAATTGAAGGACTTAGGTATATCAGTCGATGGTCGACGGTTCGAAACAGACAAAGATGTGTTTATGTTTTTGGGAGATTGGTTTCATGGAAATTTGAATGTGTTTCACAAAGGCGACATTCAATATGAAAGTGGTCGACACTCAGGCTTGACATTTGAAAGAGTGAATAAAAAACTATAAATGAGATTAGACACTTACAAAGTGCCGGGTACACTATTACCTTCATATGGGAAAGTGATTGGGATAAGCAAGTGGCGAAACTCAAACAGACGGACAGAGGAAATATATTTCTAGAACGGCAAAAGCATCTTTCACCACTTGTATATCGAGATGCTTACCACGGGGGTCGGGTTCAGATCGTACGAACATACTTTTCACCGTCTACCGATGTGCACATAAGAAAGATAGATGTCAATTCAGAGTACCCTTATGTTATGAAATATAAATTGTTTCCCGAGGGTCATCCAAAGATTATCAGAAAGTTTACAAGCACCGATGTCAACAACTTCTTTGGCATTATTAAATGCAAGATACGACCACCCAAGGACATACTCATTGGTGTGTTGCCGTATAGAGACCCAAAAATTGATAAGTTGGTATTTCCAAAGTACCCGATGATCGGCACATGGATTACTCCGGAAGTCAACGAAGCCATCAATATGGGATACGTTATAGAAGAGATCTACGAAGTGGCACATTGGGAAAGCACGTCTCGCAATATCTTTAAGGGTTACATTGACACATTTATGAAATTGAAGGCAGAATCAAGTGGCATTGATGTATATGACGAAAGCGGGGAACTCAAAGAACCAACCGATGAAGAATTAGAGCATCGATTTCAACAATTTCAAGAACACGAACAAGTGACTCTCGATAAGTCCAACATCAAAGACAATCCAGGCATGTATAAAGTCAGCAAGATGATGCTTGTCGCTTTAGGGGGGAAACTCGGTGAACGACAAAACAAACCAAGGACGAAGGTTATTGATAAACCCGGAGAATTTTACAACACGATTAGTAACAAACGGTATGATTGCAAGTACGAGTTTGTAGGAAATGAAGGAGAGGAAATGGTATTAATGAACTTTACGGAGAATTCAAATGTATACAACGATACAAGATTTTCGACAAATGAAGCACTTGCTGCATTCATTACGGGATATGGGCGACTAAAGTTGTACTCTTTGTTAAAGGCGGTGGGCTTTGAAAATGTGTTATATATGGATACTGACTCCGTTACTTACAAAGAAACGCCCGAAAACTATTATGTATATCATGGCGACAAGATCATGGGACCATGGTTTGGAATGTGTAAATGTGAATTGAAAAAACTGGAAGTAAAGCATGGAAAATGTATAGAATTTGTAGCGACCAATGACAAGTCGTATAGTATAAAATTCGAAGATGGATACACATCTAGTACATTGAGTGGCTTTCCTATCAACCCTGAAAGGCGGCAAAATATCAATCATGATGTAATGAGAGATATGGTGATCGGAACAAACACACGGCCAGTGTCCATCAAAGAAAGGGTCATAAGGCATCAAAGCAAGTCACTAGGCTTAGAAACTAGAATTCAGTCCAAAACATTTAGCTACACGCCTTATGATAAAGGAGAACAAATCGATGATTATGTTATTGTACCTTTAGGATAAAAGATACGACAATTGTATAGATGAGCAGTACTTCAAAACCCATTTCTAAAAGTAGATTGCAAGAGCTGTATCTTGACCCGTCTTTTGGTTTAAGTAGTGTCAATGCATTTACCAAGAAGCTTAAGGCACAAGGTTACAAGGTCACAGAATCTCAGGTCAAGGCTGCTATTTCCAAGACTGAGACATCACAAGTTTTATCACAGCCTAAAAGGATAAATCGTAAAGATTACTTTCCGATCTATGGACCCGCTGACAAGGTTTCTATCCAAGCCGACCTGGCGTTCATACCTCGAGATAAGTCGGTAAACAAAGGTTACGCCGTAATTCTGATAGGAATCAATATCAATAGTAATAAGGCCTACGCGATTGCTTTGAAATCCAAGACTGTCAGAGATAAAAACAATAAAAGACAGGAAGATGTGGAGGGCATCGTCCCTGCCATGAGACGATTAATAAGCGAAACCAAAATGGATACTCTTACAACCGATCTTGGCTCTGAGTTTACAAACAAAAAAGTCCAGGCATTGTTGAAAGAAAAAGGTATCAAACATTACACATCTCAAGCTGAGGACCACTCTCGTCAAGGGAAAATCGAGCGGTTTAACAAAACATTGAAACGGAGATTTAAATTCAACGAAGCTAGAACCGGTAAATCTAATTGGGTTGACTATTTAGATTCTATAGTCGAAAATTACAATGAAACGGTAAATCAAGGGAATATTAACGAGACTCCACCTAATGATATGACCGAAGCTACCATCCTTCGAAATGTATTATTGAAGAGAAATAAGACTGCCAAACTCTTGCAGAAATTAGACATTAAGCCAGGCGATCGAGTGAGATTACGTGTGACTAAGAAGACATTTGATAAAGAGAGTCAAACATGGTCTACGCAGGTGTATAAAGTCCGAAGTAGAAAGGGATTGTCTTTCGTGATAGAGGACGGTGACGGTGATACCTTAAGCCGACAATACAAACTAAGAGAACTGAAAGAGGTTCAAGGACCTGTTTCCAAACCATCCAAAGAAACTCGTGGGACCAAGACTGATAGTGAAAACAAGCAGGCCGCAAAATCTGGGCGTGCGTTGAAGAAAGAGGGTATAGAAGGCAATACCGCTTCCAAGACACCCAGGAACTATGATGATTATGAAGTTAATGTGTTCATTAGCGATAAGAAATCGTCAAATTATCAAAATACTTTGAAAGGATATCTTAAGCTCAATCGATCAAGGAAAGTAAACGTAAGTATCAGTTGATATTCTATGACAAATCGGAAGAGGATGAGGTCGTTGATATTCCTGACCCTGAAATTAAGTTGTTGAAAAAAAGAAAATCATAGGTAATATATATGAAACCATACTGCGGGTTTAAAGACAAACCCCCGAAAGGACGAACTCTCGGTGCCCGGAGATATTGCAAATCAAGAAATCAATTACGCCGTTTTGGTCGTATAGCAGTCGTGGCTCCAAATAATCATGCACCAGACAATCACAATCCCGGACCGAGCAATAGTAAATAACGGTTTTTTCTACATTACTTTAATGAGAACAATATTGACCGATGAGGTCGGACGACGTAATTGTATGAAAATGATGGGAGTTGCCAATGGCTCAAGTTCCGACACTCTGTTCCGAGGATATGGTAAACTCGCTAAAAACAACTACGTGATAACGATGCCGAGTCAAAACAGTGCGGTATTCTACAATAGTTTGAGAGATTCAATCATAAGAACGGAGCCATTAGTGAGAGACATTCAGGACTATAGCAGTGATATTGATACAACCATACCCAATTCTATGATGACAATGAATCCAATGCTGACAATGACACAAGACGATATCAATAATCAAGCGTTGCAGCGTATTGCCAAAGACGCTCAAGACCGAGACGCCATTCTCGCAGAAGCATCCAACGACCTATTACCAGACACTCCTGAAGCTGGACCGTCAAGGAACGTTGGCACTGGTCGAAATCTTCGTGCCGAACTTAGAGACACGATGCAGGTAAGAGAATTGTCATCACCGAGAATATTTGGTGCACAAGCATCCTCAAGAATGACAACTCGAAGTCAAGTGCCACCTTCATCACCTCTACAAAGACTCGGAAGTTTTATAACCGGAGCCGATCTTACTCCTAAATCAAAAGCTCCGTAATAGTAATGCAAGTACCTTGTAATCAAAGCTATCAATCGAACGTTTATTGTAGGCCAATAAATGAATCTTTTAAAACAGTAAGTAACTTTTTCAGAAGTAACAATAAAACTCAAGAACAATCGAACACATCTGCGGCATTAAACGTGCCTTATACACCAAATAATCAAATATTGTTTCCGAAAAGATCATTACCTATAATGAACACCCTCTTTCGTGAAAGTGTCAACTTACAACCTAATGAAATTGAACAACGATTCACACCGGAACTTAGGGAAAAGGCAATTCATGTTCAAACATCTGGATATTTGGGGTCACGAGAATATCAACCTGAATTATACTACCCAAGTTCGTTTGAGGACCAAACTATAGTTAATGCAGAACGGTTTGTTGACAATGAGATTCCAAACAATAGCTTTACATTAGATCGAGAGCTATCAAATTACGATGCAGCCATTCTTGTAAATTCCGATGCCAATAAAGTGCACGTCGCGTATCACGGTGCTTCCAGTAATCCTATGTATAGAGAGGAGGATGTCACTGATATAAAATCGGTACTCCGTGGCCAAGAATCAAATAGACCGTCATTCTTGCGTGCTGAAGATGTGTTTGATAAAGTAAGACAGAAATATCCAAATCACAACATTGAACCAATGGGATATTCTCTAGGAGGTGCCAAGGCCGTACATGTGGCCGATAAGTTTAAATTAAAGAGTACTACATTTAATCCTTTCTTATCGCCGTTATCACATCAAGTTGGTGGTGGACGCCATGACATTCATAGAACCGTCACAGATTCTACAACGGCCGGTGCTCTTTACAAACCTGCAAACTCACAAAGAAATATATTTCATTACTTTCCTGAGAAAAGACAATCAACGTTGTCATCGTATGTGCCTGATCAACATAGCTTGTCGCAGTTCTTTCAATATCCAACTAACAATAAAGTAAATAAACTAAATCTTATGAAATCTATAGGGAATGTATTGAGCACTGGTTTAGATGTCGTGCAAGGTGCTCTGGCAGCTGACCATGGTCTTCGTATGGCAAGAAGAAACATAGAACCGTCAACTTTTTCAAACGCGGTAAGTGAAGATCTAAATCCTTATGGCATTTTTGGAATTAATATAGACCCAGATTATCAATTGACGTACGATACGGCTCCGCCTGAAGCCAGATTTCTCGCCGATACTGTCAGTGGTAGAGATTCCGATAGAATGACGAGTTTTGAACGTCGGTATGAATAGTAGTCTATGGTTTATGGTCTATAGTTTTACCAAAGAGCTTTTACAAAAATCCACATAAATACCATTTATTTATAGGCTAGAACAATCGAGACAAAGGACACTATGGTTTATACTTTTTATCATTTGCCTTTGGACATTAAAGAGAAGATCTACAATATGGTGCATACAATGGAATTTCAAGAACATAAAGAACACTTCTAAGACGTGTTATTGGAATTGAAAGAAGAAAACCTCAAAAAAGCATTAGACACGTATACCAAAAAAGTAGAACATGAGCTTAATTTTGAGTTGGAAGGAAGATTTGTGGTTGACAAATGGTGTTCCGCTTACAAGTATCACATGACGGAGGTTTTCCAATATGGACGAGCAACACTTCAAAATATAGTCGATTATTGTAACGAAGTTGCATTTTGTAATGAGTTGTACAATATTTTGGTTGAAGATAAAAAGTATGAATGTTTAGATATGGACGATATTCATAATGCCCTTAGTACGGCATTAATTGTTCGAGCTGTGCATAACGATCCCGAGTTTGATGTTATGGATGAATCTGATAATGACGACGACGGTTGGGAAGAAATAATAATACTATAATCTATATTAATGGACCGTGAAGAATTGATACGATTGGCCAAACTTCAATACCCCGATATTAAAGAAGCTCATGTAGAATTGCTTGTAGATGATTATATCAAACGTCCTGAATTTTACGATGACCTTTGTACTGGAAACATTGAAGAACCAATTCCTTTAGATCGGGATACTGTTGATTCCATAAAAGATAATTGTTATATTAATATAGATGAGCGTAATTCGCACAAGAACACTATTCTTGTCTTCGGAAGACAATAGTAATGGAGATGCACGAGTTCTACAGATGAACGTACCAACTCAGTTGACAAATTATCGAGTGGAATCGAAATTGAGATTAACTTTGAATACTTTCTCTTGTGCAAAGACATAGTATAGTATTAACGAAACAAATGGCATCTTCTATGTGGGTAATACGGTAAATCATACTTTAACGGAAGTACAAATACCTTATGCAAATTATACTGATTTAGACCAACTAACAAGGTTATTACAAACAAGCATAAAGACTGTCATTGTTGGATACACCGGTGATGTAACTGTGTTATACAATAATAGCGGCGATGGACTTGATTATAAGAATAAATTTCGTATAACGTTGAATCCTGCAGCACCCAATATTAAGTTTGTATCATTCAGCATTAGCGGTGATTTTCAAGCTTTACCTGGAAGTAACCTACAAAATGCCTTAAATTCAGTTTCCATAGTTGGAAAATACAATGACTCAGATCAGCTTTTAGGTGGAAGAGTCAACAGAACTACAGCCGGTTTGGCAGAGATATTTCAACTTATAGACTTGTTTGGCATCACTACACCCAACTCCGAGTTTCAATCTGTTTATCCATGTAACATTCAAACCAATGATGCTTTATATCTTAGGATAACATCATTGCCTACCCACAATATAGAATCAACCAATCTTTCTACTTTTACAAATAATAACGAAATGATCAGTTCTGATATCTGGGCGAAAATATTATTGCCAAGTGACACAACGACAGATTTCATAAGATACATAGATCCAAACGACAACTTTGGCATCGAAGTTTCAGGATCACAATTCACTTCCTTTAGAATTACCTTGACTGACAGTAAAGCCCGACTTGTACCATTAGCGTCCCCTACTTCAGCTAGCGACGGCAGTTTAACTATTCATTAAGCATTAAGGTTGAAGAATTAGCACCTGCTGGTCTCTCAGATATTTTATAATCTTTATAATATACAAAAAATGAGCCTCCCAATATCTTTGGCCTTTGGCTTATCGAAAATGAATACGTATTCAACTAATTACTTCAGATTAGAAACGACAAATCTCACTAAAGCATCAAGGTATTCAACTATAACTTTGAATCTGCCTGTCAATTCCATCGTTAATATGAAAAGTCTCAGTATGCATTGCAAAGGTTCGTGCAAAACTCCTATAGAATATACGGACACTACAGCTAAAAATTTAATTGTTACGCTTCCCAACGGACTTGAAAAGCTCATCTCTCGCTGTGAGGTGTTCGCAGGAGGGCAGCAGTTGACCACTGGTTTTCAAAGTTACAGCACAGTAGCAACCGTTCTCGACACTATCAAAACAACACTCAGTAAAGAAATGACTTATCAACGTGTTCTCAAAAATCAAGAAATCAATGTTGCTGACAATTTCTATGCCACACCACGTCCATACATCTTGAATACCTGGCTCAGCATATTAGGAGAAGCCGAGCCCAGTTATATCGATACAAGTCTTCTTCCTCCAGTTCAAACCAGATTGTATTTGCACGGGCCTGAGGTGTTAGGAGCGTTTGTCCAAGGTAGTCCACCTGGAGACGATCTCACGGAAAAAGCCCAACAGACTTTAATATCACAAGGGGACTTTTTATTAGACGACCTTTACTTTACCGTAGAAACAATCACTTTCAGTTCAGGTGTCTACGATGCCGCCGTGGAATCAAAATTGCGTGACGGTTTTTTGGAAATTCCGTATAAGAACTATTTTCCGTTTTTTGAAGGGGCCTCTACGATGGACAAAAGTACGCGATTCTCTTTGAGTTCACAGTGTATTGATAACATATATGCTGTTCAACGTCCAGGGGATTATCGGGATAAACCTTTAGGACTTATCAAATTGGAAAACACCTGTGGTACAGCTTACCTCCCGTCTTACTTTAGATTTTCAGCTGGTCATTTAGGTGCTCTACAATTTAACTTGAATAACCTGTTCGTTCCTAACTATAGAGTCGACCCTCTTGCAGCCTTCAATCTGCTCACTATCGGTAAAGCTGACAACTATGGTACGCTATCGGGTTGTAAGATTAACAGTTATGAAGATTGGCTCAACAATCAGTTCATTCCTATGGTACGTTTAAATCTTCCCTCAGAAATGGGCGTCAGAAGCCTAACAGGATTGGATTCACGGGGTTTGAACAGTTCCTTCTATTTTCAAACTCATGTAGCACAACCAGCTGACGCTTTACAAACGGTAGATCTGACAGGCAGTAACGAGGTAATGATTATTTGCGAAACGACAGCCGTTCTTCGTATTGGTCAAAACCGTGTAATCGAAACGGTATTTTAAAAAGCGGTTAATAGTATACAAACATGGCTCAACAACCAGGATTGGTTGGGTACAGCATGCTAAAAGATGTAGGACCGAACGTGGACAAACAAATTCACACCGCGACGATGTTTCAAATGTCAGGTTTTAGACCGATTATGATGCAACAACTCCCGTGTAAAACAATCAATGACATCACATATCCACCATTCAGGATCAGCAACGTTCATCCTCTGGCTGGATACAAATCTTATACCTCAGGGCACAATCAAAAAGTGTCCAAAGAAATGGAAATGTTCCATTTCCCGATGGAGCATCCATTAAATAGTCGATTGTTGCAACCTGTACCTTTGTTTTTTTCATAGCATAATGTATAATAATTAATGAGCTCATTTGGTAATGAACTAAATGCAAAAACCTTGACTTATGCCAATACTACGTTTCGCACAACACTAAGAAATGGAACATTGATACAATTAACAAAGGATGACGCACAAAATCAGATTATCTTAGGTGCTGGTGCCACAAATGTTCGGTTGCCGGAATGTGTACCTGCTATCAAAGGTAAAATGTTTACAATTTATAACGGAACAGCCGCAACGGGCGGAATAGTGACTCTTCAAAAGTTTGCGGGTGACAGAATAAATGGATATACAGACACAACTAACGGCGATATTACTTTGGAAAATGATGCAACCAATGGAAATAGTATTACAAGCGTCACTCTAATTGCATCAGGCGAAAAAACAAGTATACAGGCAGGAAATTGGTATGTGATTTCAACATCTTATCGGAATACATCATAAAATATAAAAAGTATAATATATAATGTCAGCTTTTGGTTCCAATTTAATTGTAACAGAAATTAACGGCAAACCATTTGTAAATGGTACGGGTCCAACCGATACACTAACGTGCGATACAGTTGTGTGCCAAACTATAGGCAGCGTAGACTCGCCGTTAGAGACGATGCATATCGGTTCGGACATACGCTACCAGAACGATATCAAATTCATAGATACTCAAGACCCATTGAATGAACGAGAACAAATGTCCTTGTTGACAGATGGGTCGCTAAAGGTACACACTTCAATAAAATTTAACGATTTCGTACTGAACAATCCAGTGTCGAAATCACGATTCTCTGCAGGCCTCGATGACCTCGATGCATCGTTTGAGATTAAAAGTTTGGATCCTGTTGAACAAACACGAGTTAAGATAGGCGAAACAGGCATCAACGAGGTAACCTGCTTGCAGACAACAATCAATATAGAGCCTCTCGGCAGTGGGGTATTGATAAACGACGGCCCACTCGTATTGAATACGGGTGACATCACGCTGACCGCAGGCAAATATCGCGGAGATGGCTCATTGTTAACTAACTTACCTTCAGGTGCTAATCAAAATCTTCAATCAGTCACCGATCAAGGTTCAACGACGACAAATAGTATCAGTGCATCTGCATTTGTCGGTGATGGTTCAGGATTGACAAACTTACCGGCACAACCTGAAACCTCTACACTTCAAGATGTGACCACCCGAGGGGCTATAAGCAGTGTTGCCGATGTTTCATACACCGGTACAGGTACAATGGTAGTCAATCAAGAAAAACTGAGTGGCAATAATCTTAGAATTGAATCAGGTTCTGGTGGTTTTGGAAAAGTGTCTATCGGAGAACAGACTCAAGGGTTTACCAATGCCGACCACATTGGAGATCGTTCTATAGCAATCGGCCGCAATGCATTATCTATTAACAATACAACAAGTAATGATACGATTGCAATTGGTTCCGGTTCGTGTAATACTAATTGTGGTGACTATGTCGTGTCTATTGGCGACGACTGTGGTCAGGTTAACTGCAAAGATGCAGCAGTGAACATTGGAAAATATGCAGGTGAATTCACAGCCGGCGAGTCAAGTGTGAACATTGGTGCGTTGGCTGGACAAAATTCTGCTCAGAGTGCCGTAAACACCGATAACACAATCGTTTTAAACGCGAGCGGGGTTGAACTGAATGCCGGTGTTGCTAATAGTTGTTATATAAGACCTATTAGATTGCCTCCCGACCCAGCAAGCGAGTCACAAATGCTCCACTACGACACAGCATCCAACGAGGTACGTTACGGCCCTGTTTCAAGTGGTGGTGGTACACCGAGTTTATCACAAGTTCTTGCTGTTGGTAACACAGGCGGCTCAATTAACCTTACTTCTGATTTGGATACAACTGCCATAAGAATCACGAACAGTATTGATTGGGCTTACACAACACCAGACACATCTTCAATAACAACTGATGGTATTCCATTAACCCAACTCACAAGTTCTTATAGGAAGACTACATCACCAAACACATTCACAGGCCAAGTATATACGATGGTAAACACAACAGCTTCTACAATAACATCAGGAACTGTTCTTTCTTTTGACGATGTAAGCACTAACATTAATGGTGTCAAGCCATATGCCGCTATCAACACCACTACTAATACCAATGTGGCCGTCATTGGTGTATGTGTCCAAGATAGTCTTGCAGGCAATTCTTGTTTTGTACTAATTAGCGGTTTCTGTTCTGTTAACTGTATTGATGGATCGTACACCAAGGGTCAGCTTTTAGGACTTCAAGCAAATGGTGTTGTCAATTCTTCGGCAGTTACGGCGACTAATGGTGTAATCGGGTGTTGTATGGAAACCGTAACTCATGCATCGCCAAATGCAGTTATATGTTATTTACAACCGTCATTTAAATTGTAAATATATTGTAAATGCCTGTAAAGCGAAATAATCCTAATTTACCAAGTTGTGAAACCGTCGTTCAAGATGGTGTCGGTATGAGAATTAAAGGAATTATAAATGGAAGACTCGCAAACACTCGATGTAAGGTAAGAAACATTGCTGACGCCCAAGGAAACGTAGTTAGATATAGTAAACAGAACTTACCAAAAACTAAACAAAAAACAGAACGCGAAGATAAATTTGTATCAGTATCCTTGGCAATGGACGATGAGCATGTTTCTTTAATATATGATACGGGTGCCCAGGTTACAACTATGTCCACCGCCGATGCAAGGCGTATAGGAATAATTCATCCAGATGGCACGTCCGATTTTAACAACCAACCAAATGTTGTTGTTGGAGTCGGCGGTGAACAAAATACTATAGAATTTGACGATGTTCCATTAGTCTTAGATGTAACTGAAGAACTTGCTTTTGGAAAGGTAAACGTTTATGATGACGCAATACCATTGTTGGGCATTAATCATATAAAACAATTCAAGCGATACCGCGTGAAATTTAAATAGGTATATATGATATATGTCAAGTTTTGGACAAAGTTTAGTTTGTAAGAATTTAACATGTGATACCGTTAATGGTCAAACATACAATCCTGTACAAACTTCAAAATGGACCGAAAGAAATAATGTTTTGGAACCGGCAACCGCTGGGGCAAGTGTAAAAATTTCCGGTTTAGAAGTAGATGGAGATGCAGAAATAATTGGTAAAACAGAATTAGTTGCAAAATTAGGTTCTCAAGACATTTTGTATCTAGGAGGATCAAGACAAAATAGTACAACATTTATAGATGTCAATACCGCCGACGTTGAAATCCCAAATGCTGAAACTATATATCTAGTACAAATGGAAAAGAAACCTGATAGGTCAGATAATAAGTTTTTTAGAATCAATATGAAAGGTGATGTAATAGGTTGCAATGATATAGATTGCAATAAGTTAACAACAAAAACTTTACAATATGAAAATCTTGATGTGTCTAATTTTCCTAGAATACAACCTATAGCTGGTCAAGGTACTCGAATATTGAAATTCCCTTCAAATACTTTTTGTGTAATGTGTGAATTTCAGTTAGCAGGTGATGAAACCGGTACTCAACAAGCTAATTTCAAAATTCAACACGCTGATACAGATGTGAATGAGAACATTGTAGACAATTATGTTTTGATTTGTGAAGGTTTAGGTTTCTTTACAACAGCAGCGGGGAGAGATACATTAGTTGCATCTTCAAATTTAATTGGAGAGAATGATTTGGAGCTTAGAATTTCTTCGTTGTTTGAAAATTTTTCAAACGATGTTATTAGATTTTTCTTGAAGTTAACTCCTGTTTCTCCAAGCCCGTAATTTCTTCGGGGGATTTTTTAGAATTAATGATAAGATATCGGAAGAGAAAAACGGTAAATGTATCCAAAACACTAATATATATAATATAATTCAATATTGGCAACAATTGCCGTATAGACTTATAAATCACGCGGAATGTATCCAAAACAGTAATATATTATATAACATATGATATTGGCAACATTTAACGTTCTACTGATCCAATCTGGCGATCACGCGGAATGTATCCAAAACAGTCTGCGTGGAATAACTGGGTCATCATAAGATACGAAAAGAATTAAAAATGACTTAGTGGTGTTTACATCAGTAGATCGACAATATGATATACATAAATATACAAGAAATATGTTTATGTAAACCGTAGACCGTAGACTCACATATATCTTACATATATCTTACATATAAAATACAATAAATATCTTTATATAAACCGTAGACCATAGACCATAGACTTACATAAAATATACGATATGACATACACATAATATACATAAGATTACCATAAATATATGTTTACACAAACCATAGACCATAGACCATAGACCACACATGTCATCCATTGACATATGGCACCCCTACGCGACATACATGTAGTAACACGGTGAAGGACGAAAAGCGGCTCATCGGGAACATCGTGGAGGGCAGCCAGTTGGGGAAGCGGGTGGATTATATTGGTGGGGAGTTGATGAAGCGTCTGGAAGGCGAGGGGGGGTCGGGCAATCCCCTATATGCAAAGGGGGAGCTGGAACTACGGCAGGGGAACATGGCCAAGACCGTATTGATCACGCAATACGGTGCAGGCAGGCAGGCGAACCACCGCGACCACGGTGCGCATGGGGTGCTGTTTGTCATGTCCGACTGCTACCAGTTTCGGGCGTACCCTGGTTCGCACTTGGCGGCGAACAAGACGAGGGTGGCGTCCATTGAGTCGATCACCCTCCACCTACCGGCGAAGAGCGTGATCGTCTTCAACGGGAAGCTGATACACGGTGCGGTGGAGTACGTGTCCTCCGGCTGGGCTCGGCTATCAGCCCACTTGTACGTGGACAAGAAGGGGGTGCCGATGCCGGAGGATGCCACCTGGCCCGTGAAGGGTACTTTCGGCTTGGATGTGTCGATCACCCCCGTGGACTCCCGGCTATTACTCCAAACTCCCCCTCCCCAGCCGTATTGGCTGGCGGCGCTGTTTGCGGAGAAGGAGTTCAGCGCCGCGTAGGACTGCGGTGATACTCGCGTAACACCGTGTCCACCGCGTCCTTGTTCACCATCATAACATAAGTGGGGACAGCGGGGGATAGGAGTAAGGCGGGGGACGAGCCAGTTATCAACCCTCCAGCGGAGATGTACTCGGTGCTGAGGGGCATGCCGATTAACGTCAGGGCCTTGTAGA
Source organism: Cymbomonas tetramitiformis (assembly GCA_001247695.2). Classification (NCBI taxonomy): domain Eukaryota; kingdom Viridiplantae; phylum Chlorophyta; class Pyramimonadophyceae; order Pyramimonadales; family Pyramimonadaceae; genus Cymbomonas; species Cymbomonas tetramitiformis. The sequence goes on from LGRX02030226.1 coordinate 15,973, forward strand.
AGAGGCTAACGCCGAAGGGCCCCGTGGCTGCCAATCCAGTGGCCGTGGGCATGTCAAACTGGAATTCAGAATATCCAGGCGGCGTAGGCGTCCACAAGCTCAACCCATCCGCAGTGATCAGCATCGCTCTTCCTCGGTGCGATCCACTATATCCGCCAGGAGGATAATGTGGGGGTCCAGAAGGAGGTCGACGAGGAGGTTCAGATTGATCTTCATCATCTTCTCCTTCTTCTACGCCACCTTCTGGGGGAACGCCGCTGGGACCTCCGCCCTCCGCTGATCTCCTAGGTGGTGAGTGTGCGCTCGTCACTCCCATCCCGCCAGTTGACTTACGGGGCGCCCCATCGTACGCCTTTTTGCGATCCACTGCCTTCCACTTCTTTTTCGAGATTCGCCGCCAGTGTTCCTCCTCGGTCCCGATGCTGTCATTCGCCACCGCTGGAGAGGAATCACCTCCATCAATGACGATGGTGTCGAGGGAAGACCGCCACATCCTGGCCAGCTGTCGACATGCTACACCTGATTGTGGGTCAGGATGTACAGGGTCAATACTCTCTCGCAGTTGTCGAAGCTCCTCCACCGACATTTGGTAAGGTCTTCTACTAGCTAGGAGGAGGCTCTGCATGGTTGTCCAACTCGAACGAGACCTTGGCCACATATCCTTCCGCCCGCTGCGTCCCCGATTTAGGGTTAGTCGAGTCACACACCTGAGTCGAGGCTCCCACTATCTCAGTTACCACAGCCGAGTGGTGCGACTCGCTTAGGAACCCCAGCTTGGTCGCCTCCTCCACCGTGAGTCCCTGAGGGGACTTGCTCATGGCATCCTTCATCGGGGGGAACTCCACTGTTATGAAGCCCAGCTTGATCGCCTCCTCTATCGTGAGCCCCTCAGAGGACTTGCGCCTGGCCTCCTCAACTCGGGCGATCTGCGACAAGCGATCCTCAGGTGAGTGTCTATTCTACTAATTTTTGGGCGGGTTAACAATGCCTAAGAGCGATATTCGAGCACTCTAATATCCACAATAATTCGAGATATTGCATAAAACCCATGCTTGGCAATGTTGATTATAGTTAGTTTTGTGTGTGGAAAGTTTAATTTCTGCTACTTGGATGGGTATACCGGGCTGAAATGGCGTTCAAAGTTAGGGCGGGTTGGCTCGAAAATTACGGCGGGTTAATCCCTAACTTCGTTTATTGTTGTTCCGCGTAGGCTACGTGGTGCTCCCAAGGCACTAAGTGACAATATTTGAAGGAAGTTTTATGTTTTGTGACCTTAAGTTTCGATCTAGAGCACTTCCCTATCGGTATCTACCAATCCTCAGCCCAAAATGTGTGGCGTTCTGCCAACTTTTTGGGGGTAATTTTGAAGGTTGATAAACGCTTGTTGTTCCTACTTTTTGCCCGAAGTCGATTACCAATCCTCAGACCAAAGTGTCTGGAGTTCTGCCAACTTTTTTGGGTAATTTTGAGGGTTGATAAACGCCTGTTGTTCCTACTTTTTGCCCGGAGTCAATTACGCGCGCGATATCGTAGAAATGCCTAGGTATTGGTAACCCGCCGTAACAACGCGTTACGGCGGGTTAATCCGCCTTTCGTAGAATAGACAGTGAGGGTGGTGGTTGCGACATCCGCGTCGCTCCTGGCGTCTGACCCAGAGATACTTCAGCAGAAGGTTCTCCACCAGCGTTTCCAGGCTGTAGCTGCTGCGTCTTCGCAACCACTGCGGTTAAGGATAAGGATTGCGAGCTCTGCGTCGCTCCTGGCGTCTGACCCAGAGATACTTCAGCAGAAGGTTCTCCACCAGCGTTTCCAGGCTGTAGCTGCTGCGTCTTCGCAACCACTGCTTAAGGATAGCGAGCTCTGCGTCGCTCCTGGCGTCTGACCCAGAGATACTTCAGCAGAAGGTTCTCCACCAGCGTTTTCAGCTTGTAGCGCTGCAACTTAGCAACCACTGCGTCGCTGATGGTCTGGGTAAGGTCCGCCACCCCCTGTGATCCAGCCACACTGTGACCACTGCCCGAGCCCGAACCTGCGCGTTCCGCCAGCCTGCGCTTTCTCGCCTTCGAATCTTTCCTTGCTCGGGATCTGTCTGGTTCACCAGAAGAAGAACTCCCAGGTGAGTTTGAGTCGTGCCGGTATGGCAGATTATGTCGAGCCCAAGTATATGGCCCGGAGGAAATGCGTGTTCTAACGTCTCTTACCCTTCGGGATGGCGGCTGACCGTCTTCACGACCTCGAGCGTATGACTCTTCGCTGTCGTTATCAGGATATTGCGTGGCGTTAATCACCACAGTGCGTCCCAACTTCCCTGTCTAGCCCTCTGACTCTATCTCAGTCGGAGACGGAGGAGCACCATCAGATACAGGAGATGAATACGCAGGGGAAGTAATTGCTTCAGATACTGCGGATACAGTCGAAGAGACCATAAATACCCCTGATACATTGCTCGGTTCCGTAGAAGACTGCGTCAATGCGGATGTCGTTGCCTCGTTGGTATGCGTAGTCGCCATCGCCTGTGCGTTAATGCGCGCACCCGGCACCTTCGATATATCACCAGTATTTATGCGCATACCCGCAACGCCCATCTGTACATTGGTAGGCAAGTCTTCCACAACAGGGAGTTGACCAGCATCCACGGTACGCGCATTCTCCAGGATGTCTACACGCATAGCCTCCGTAGTGTGTGTCTCGTCGGCTGGTTTGCGCACTCCATCCAGTGTACCCACACTCACACGCATAGTCGCCGCCTCGTCCACCACACGACTAGGCCCTGGCATAGGCGAGTGAGCCCATCCTGCGGACATAGGAATGGGAGCTCCATACATTGGTCTTCTGCCAAGTTCCTGTGTGTACCCTCCTGCCTGCTGGTACGGAGTAGGGTACTGCACGTTCCTGAAAGGGTAATGTCCCGTCCAGGTATGCAGAGGTAAAGGTGCTGCCATACTCATTGGCGCAGCAGTTGGTGTAACGAACTGGAGTTGCTGTACTGACTGATCTGCTGCCTGTGGGTACCCCTGCAGTGTTGGCCCCTGATATACTCCATTCTGTACTGTAGGGAATGAATACGCTGCGGATGTGTGTGCCATTCCGTACATTGGAGAATAAGCTGCAGCTGGGTGTGAATACTGAGCTGCTGCTACTTGGGGTGTGTGCTGCAGTCCGGTGTAGGTTCCCGGTACTCCTGTCACTGCTGTCGAAGTTGGAGGGGGAGGATATTGCACACCCTGCACGTGTGTGTACGGTACTGCTGATGACGGTTGTGCATACCCTGGTGTGTCAGCAGCTGCAGGCTAGACTTCGTATTGTACGGGCCCTCCCTGCACGTATATGTGCTGTACTGCTGCTGACGAACCGACGGCTGAGGTGTACTGCTGCCCGTGTTGCATATAGTGTGCTCCTGAGGGCGCACCATAACCGAGATATGGTAGCTCGGCATTAGCTTGATACTCGGGATTAGTCTGTGGCGTGCCCCTGAATATTCCACCCGACGTATTATACGTGTATACGTCTGTGCCACTCATAGCCAGAGTCCAGATGTATATACAACGTCAACTATCCACAGAACAATCCACCCAGTAGGTTGTCGTTAACGTTGAAAACTGCCCCGACCCGTGCAGGATGGGTTTGTGTGCGCCACACACGAAGCTGTTTTTCGTTTCCGACCACTAAGAATACTATACTAGAATGATATTCTGTGTCCAGAAAAGCCGTTTACGTTTGCTAGACGTCACCGTACGAATACCGTGTCCTGAGTGTTAAGAGCTGAAAGAGACGACATACAGTTTACTACCGTGAGTTTCCGTGCATTCCAGATAATTTCCGTCAATATACATCAAGGCTCTATATCGATATTTCCGATAACCGATACTATCGATATATCGTATTTATCGCCGATTATCGGATTGCGATGTCTAACTATCGATTGTGCAGGTTTTGGTGTTCCATGTTTAATTTATAACAAATTACATATAAATGTCCAAGTAATCGATTATTTATCAATTTTGCCGATTATCGATACCGTTTTTCGGATATCGGATTGTATCGATACCGAAAAACCAAACCGATATAGAGCCCTGATATACATATTGTCCAGGTATAAGTAAACGTCGTTGCAGGGCTATATTGCCGATCTGAGCATATTTTTCAAAAACCGATGAACGACATGTTTGACCGTTGCAGTCGTGTGAAAATAAGCACCGAACGTCCTGAACGATATATGATCTCTAGAGGCTCGTAGTCGTCAAAAATACTTTTCCATGGATAAGTTTGACATATACAAACGGAAAATAATGACTAAGAGCTCATCTCCCCCCAGAACATACTGTGCGCATGGAAGTCGCTTACGCTGAAGAAAGCCGAGTGTTGTTATCCCGCGCGAATAGCATAATTGAAGGCAGCACTCGCCGCATCTGATACCAATTTGTCACGGGCATACAAATGCATATACGAAGTTTCAGAGTAATCGGATACGAGTCGATATATATCACAACCGGTGATTATTCAATACAGCCCGTGTTACGAAAATGTTTTTATTCTGTAACTAAGCTCCCAAAGGAATCGTGTTTCATCACTATATAGCACAGACTGTTCGGCTAGTTTCTCTCGTCACAGGAATCCCCGTTTTCCCCCAACCTGCGCCGCCATAAATGTCATCTCTATCGTCATCTGTCACGGTATGGTACCGACACCGTTGATTCTGTCATAATCGTTCCTAATAATATTACTATCGTTCACGATTCTGCAAGAGAGATGACATTTACTGATTTTGCATTCTTCATCCACGATCTCAGATTCCCTATCAATATTTCTCCCAATATGCCGGTAATCTGAATCGGATCCCCCTTCCGTGGGGGGTAATTGGCAGTCTATACTGGAATATCCCGGTTCAAGATATCAGACAGTCAGTGAACCAATATAGATAAACTCATATAAGAAATAAACCCTAAGCTAGATATACCCGGAACGGTCACGGAGTCGGAACGGTCTCGAGTCTAGCTACCTGTGACACTCGGTGTGTCACAGCACAGGCTTACGGATCAGTCACGGTCCAGTGTTGGCTACCTAGGAATCTGTCATAGGGGCCTGCACCGGGACTCCCGGTCAGGGCTGCCTATACAGATTTCAGCACACCACCCCAGCACTGTGGGTGGTGACTGACAGGTAAGTCAGAGAAGTTAAGATAAGTTAGGGTAGGAGCTAGGGTGACAAACCTAACTGCTAATCCAACTGTGCTATTCTGATACACAAATTGAAACCCTCTAGCTAGCACAAGTGCAGAAACCTACGGGCAAGGAGCTCCCGCTAAACAACTGAAAGGCACTGTGTAAGCAAACCAGATTGAAGATTGTAGATGTCAAAGCAAAGCATAAAGCAAATTGAAGACCATGTTGAGGTCAAAGCACATCTCAGCACACCACCAGAGTGGTGTACTGCCAGAGCCAGAAGGAAAACTACTCGGGGTCAAAGTTCAGAGGGGCACCGTCACCACAATGTCCACGGTAGTAGCTTGCAGCACTGCTCTCCAGTGGGTCAGGCGGCCGGTGAACCACCGTCGCAGCACCCAGGGAGTGCAGTACTGCATCCAGAGTGACGGGGTCCAGCTCGGAAATACCAGGGTAGATGCATAAATCCCCTCTGCACAGCACAGGCTGCGGTGCAGCCCGACCCGATACCTGCACAGAGCCGATGTCATTGGCCGCCGTGTAGGCGGCAGCCCCCACACCCATGATCGAGATGAAAAGAATGAGGGAGATAAAGTAAGGAAACCCCCACGGGCCCGCGTGTGCGGGGAAGCCCCATGGCGGCTTGCCACATCCGTAGGTGCGGGAAGCACCACCAGACTCAGATACGTGGGCTGCGGGCTCTGATGCATGATTGGCCGAGATGGCCGGAGCCCGCGGCTTGACGGCGAAGCTGCCGTCTGCAAAATCCTCGTAGTCGTCGGTGTCGTAGCCGGTCAAGTCAACCGGCGCAACCGCGGCGTGGTTGGACAGTCTCCACAGCCCCCGCGAATTCACCGCCTGACTTCTCCGTAGTGGTCACCCGCGTCGATTGAAGGGACACGGGCGGGCCGTAGCCGTAGAGCTCCAGGAGCTCCTCCTCATTCTCCAAGACAGGCATAGCAGGGGCCGGCACGGCGGATGCCGATGCCGCCGCACCACCTGCCGGAACCTGCTCCTCCGGTGTGATACCTGCGCCCGCAGTGTCACACACCAGAGCCGAAGCCTGCGTCGCAATGCCCCCAGACGGCGGGAAAGAGGCGTGAGTGTAATGTACCTTGGGCTCTACCGCCGCGTTGACCTCCGCCGCGAGGTCGTCCAGCCGCTGCAGGATGTCGTCACCGGACGTCCCCGCCACCGGCGCCACCGCGTTAACGGAGAAGCCGTAGGCCGACACGTCGATGCCCCCCACAACACCTCCGCACAGCACCGCTGGCGGACCGTACGCCGTCGCCGCGCGGGCAAAAGCCTCAGCACCATCATCTGCCGCCTCCTGGAAGAGAGCACACATGGCCAGCGCATGGACTCCCTCCGCATCCTCCTCGTCGATGGGTACGCAGAAAGCCGCTGCGGAAGTAGGGGAATGTTGGCGACCGCCAAGAGGGCAGTCGCGGTAGAAGTGGTAAAGATCCTTACCAGTCTTTTTGCAGCGGGTACACAGCGGCTTAGCCCGCTGCTCGTCACGATCGTAGCCCACCGCCGGTGGGGATTGGAGGACCCCCATGCGGAAGCCCCGCTGCGACTGCCCGCGCTGCTGTTGCTGCCGGCGCTGTCCGTGCTGCCGCTGCGGCGGGTCCTGCTGCCGCTGCACCACCGGCGGAGCCGCCTCGTACCTTTGCTGAACCAGCGCGGTCAGCTCGTTGATCTTGTCCAGCAGCGCCTGGTGCCCGCTGCTGGTGAGCAGGGCCGACGTGTCACCACCTGCGGGCTTGGCCAGGAAGGCCTTCCCGACGTCCGTCTGCGCCCATGCCTGGTAAATCTCGACGACCAAAGAGCGCAAGGCCACAAGGGAAACCGACGCGAGGTCGGCCACCATGGGGTAACGCACCTTGACCGCGGCGTAGAACACCGGGTCAAGCCTGCTGTACAGGCTGAGCTTCCTGGTGGCCTCAGTGGGTGTCCAGTCGGCCGCCTTGTTATCCCGCGCCAAACGTTGTTCCCGAGCCAAAATCGGCTGCGGGTCAACGTTCGCGGGATAACCAAGCGCGGCATGCTCCTGCTGGAAGGACTCCCGCAACGCCACTGGTACGCTGCGCTTCACGATGTCCACCAGCGCACGCCGTCCATCTCGGTCGGCAGACGCGTCCGTACCCGTAAGCCAGACGTGGGCGTTGCTGTGCTTCTCGACGATAAGCCCAAGCACGTCGTACAGCAGGGCGTTCACCTTGCTCACCACCAGAGCCTGGGGGTCGTCAAGGTCGAACGAGACGAGGTCCAGTCCAGCGGACTCAAACTCCGTACGCAGCTGAACCACCACATCGGAGAGGAGACCCGCGTCAGTCGTGCCGCTGAAGTAATGCTTCTTGTCGCCAAGGATATCCTCGCGGATACCCTTGGCCCATGTCCGATGGAGCCGCCCCTTGTAGACCTCGTCCACAAGCTTGGACTGCTCCTGCAGGTACTTCCTCGTCGCAACGTCGGCGTCGGTGTTGGAAGTAGGGTCGGGGTTCGTAACAGCCGGTGATCTAGCCGTCGGCGTGTTGCGAACCGCGTCTGTCAGCCTCAACGAGGCATCAATGTCGGAGTCCCTCGTGAGGGACCTCCTCGCACGTGTGTGAACAACCATAATTTTGAAAGCCTGATGGGAGGTGGTACGCCGGGGCGCGTAAGGGCAATGGCGTGGGGAAAATGCGACGTCACAGTTACGTAAGGAGCGGTAGAGCCATGCGAGCGAGGGGCACTGGAAGACGTCGTCGAGGTCGAAGGTGCTGCAGACACCAGTCCAAGAAGCGGTAGCATGCTGGGCCAAGGCAAGAACTATACCGTAAAAGGACATTGCGCCAACGAAGCCCGGTCCAGGTCGAATCCCCATAGCGGCGGCTCAAAGACGCACTTACAAACTGCTCATCTCAAACTTCCCACTCGTACCCAAACGCGCCGTTGCGCACCACCTCTCAAAGCGGCTGTTTTAGCCAATCATGGCCAAACTAGCTGTGGAATATAGCGTGGAATGGGTCCACGACCTACTGGAATATCCCGGTTCAAGATATCAGACAGTCAGTGAACCAATATAGATAAACTCATATAAGAAATAAACCCTAAGCTAGATATACCCGGAACGGTCACGGAGTCGGAACGGTCTCGAGTCTAGCTACCTGTGACACTCGGTGTGTCACAGCACAGGCTTACGGATCAGTCACGGTCCAGTGTTGGCTACCTAGGAATCTGTCATAGGGGCCTGCACCGGGACTCCCGGTCAGGGCTGCCTATACAGATTTCAGCAGTCTATCGTGCCCCCTGGCACAACAGTAGCCCTTCCTATTCAACCAATCCAAGGAGTCTTGCTCGTTAATTTTGACGTGAGAACCGTCAAGAGCGCCCACGACGTTAGGAAAACCACGATGAGAACGAAAACGTTTGGCGATGCGTTTGAATTCCTTGTTTGTCGTTGGCCAATAGATATGAGCACCACGTATTTTAACCAAAGCGGATATTCCGATCTCGAAGTACCGATGAGAAGAGCTTTTACCGATCCCGAAAAGCTTTTCTATCACGTTGTGCGACGTGTTATGAGCGCATATGTGCAAACAAACCACGGTGCACAATCGAACATCCACGAGAGGACCTCGAGCTTGGAGGGTGTGAGGAGTCAACTCCACGCACAACATCTCAAAAGAAGGCTTGTCCATACGGAAAGCGTCGACCCAATGTGCGGAGGTGGTGCGATCGGAGGGCATCTCAACGTGCCACCAAGTGCCTTGCCAATGGTGCTTCTCAAGATCGCGCCCACCCTCGAGGTGATCGAGTGCGGAGAAAGCGAACGCCAAGAAGCCATAATCAAGAGGAGGGGCTTCGATCGGAATAGGACACGGAAAAAAGGCAGTAGACGAACGAAGTATAGTAAGCAATAGGATGAGACGAAGCCGATTATCCTCCATTTTATTCCGCTGTAAATAGAAACAAAACCCTCAACCCGAGGTTTTCTGCGGCAACTGTAACTGTTAAGTCTGCACCACGTGTAAGGGGCGATGAGACAGAATTTTCACTCTCTTTTCGCGACGACACCGTCGCGTCACGGGGGGATGACCGAAATCGAAAAATCGAAAACCGAATTCGACATCTGCTGACATCGTGATGACATACCGTGGTTGAGACCGTGGTTGAGATCGTGGTTGAGTTCAACTACGAAAAATTTTCGAAATTTTTCGTAGTTGAACTCAACCACGATCTGGACGCTGACGGGACGCGGATATCCCCCACGTAGGCCGAATATTCCGGGGATCTATTCCAAACCGTGGGTGAGTTCACTCAACTGTGGTCGAGTTCGACCATGGTCGAGATTTCGTGGTTTTGAACTTCTCATAACGGTGCATCTGAATGAGAGGTGACACGAACGGCTGTGGGCGCGTGCGTCTTCGGTAGCCGCCGCGTTACATACTGGGCGTGGCATCCCCTTAGTTTATACCCCTTGGCTATCCAGCCGGATGCATGGCTATAGCCAATAGCGTAGCGGTAGGTGGCGTTGTGGTACCGTATGACCGTTGCGTTGTGGTACCGTATGACTATTATTGAACGTTCGCTAGGGTCGAGTGGAATGTGCATAACTGACTACTGTAGAGAGTCTGATAGAGCCCAGCCTGGCCCTACTCGAATCCTTTGTATGTTATCCTTAACAATCATTATTGGATGCAACGACTATTGGATTCACAAGAATTTTTAAGCAGTGTCACTGTATCCCGTGCGCAGAAGTTATCACAGAGCACTACCCTTTCCTTGTGTGGCCCGAGTGCAGCGCCGAATCCCGTTGCCTTCCGTGAAAGGGGTTGAAGGGGTTCAACCTCAGTTGCGGTGAGTTGGCACCCTACAGTTTTTTTTGCAGGGAGCCTTTTAGTGGTCTCGCGCACTCACGTGCCTGCCCCGACAGCCGCCTGCTAGCGCGTTCACTAGCGTGCCACATGCATGCATAAGGCCGCAGATTGCTATAGCTTATCACCTTGGCCAAACTTCTACGGCGAGTGATGCTCACAGGTGCTGCTTCGGTGTGGGGCGATCGTACCGTATAGTTTCCCACGACAATTTGGACACTGAGAGCGTTTGGCAATTCTTTTTCTTGACGGTGAAACTGCGAGCTAAAACAGACTCTTCGTCGGCAGCCCTATAACAAGGGCACCTTGATCGTATGCTACCTCTGTGCCGCTCCGCTTGCAGCTGCAGATCCCCTAGTTCCAGTTTGCCTTGAGCTGTCTTAGCATTGCGGGTGGGTTCAGGCGCGCCGCCTGTAGGGTGCCGCGTGTCAATATCGGCCATACGGCCTCCATCTCACCGCTCGGTGGGTGTTGTGACAGAGGATGCACCGCAAGCCGTGACGCGTGGGTGCGGCCGGCGGACTGACACGTGCGTTCCGAGATCATGTAGGCGAGTCCTCGGCGGGTGTGGAGTTGCGAGTAAGAGGTGCACCCCCGGCGTTCTATCCATCGGCCAGAAGTCGTTTCGGATATAGCATGAATCCCAACAGCTGGCTGGAGTAGCCCTCGCGGTTTTCTAGAACGAGTTAGATACTAACATTCATATCGCACGGCTTCCGCACCGACTCGAATATGCGCGCGGAGTCCTCTTCAGGTCGGTCCTCGGCCGATGTCGCTGGGAGTAAGCGAACTTTTATACGGGCGCAGGGTCTGAGTGGCCTGGAGCGATTCTGGATGGCGTACAACGCGACGATACAGGAGCAAGCTCCGGAGGGGCCCTGCGCGGAGGAAGGGGAGCAGGTGCAGAGCCCCGTGCCGAGTAGGGGCCGAGCTGTGTTCGTCTCGCTGAGCAGATGGAGTGCGTCCTGGACGGGCGTGAATATCACTTGCCCTGCGGGGCTGCACCGCACCTCTCTGAAAAGCAGCGTTCGCCGCCTCGCGCACCTCACTCGGCTCGTGCACCTGCTGCGTCGAACACACGGCGTGCGCCTGAGGGGCTAAGATGACGAAGTGCGTTCTGGTAAATGTGTTCGCTTTGATACCCTTCTCCGCTGTTGCCGGGGATCGCCCTGGAGCAAGCGCCCTGCAGAGCTGGGCACCTGCCAGATCGTTTTACAGAGGTACCTCGCGGCGAGGGTTCGTCGAGACGCATCGCGACGCTCTTCTTCCACCCTTGGGCCAGAGGACCTTAGCCCTAGGGTTTTGTAGCGCGTGGAAGCAGCCAAATTGTAGTGCCTTGTATCCATGCGCTGGCCCATTCCCGTGGGTCATGTGAGCGTCAAGGTTGAGGCTCGGCGTTGAGGGGCTTACAGTGTGTGTGTGTGGCGGGCGGTCACCTCAAAGCAGACCAAACAACCGCAGGGTGAGCACAAGCTACAGGGGCGCCAGCTGCTGACCTTCTTCCCCTGCTTCGGTTGGTACGTGGGGCGAGTCTTGGGGTGGCGGTCACACTCCGTCGTCGGGCTCGTCTTCCACGTGCGCTACACGGACCTCGACGAAGAGGAGCTGACGTGGCCCGAGCTGCGGTCGAAACTCCTTCCCACAGAGGTCAGAGTCTGATTAAACTCTCACGCCAACCTTGCGAGTCGATGCTAATTGCACGTTACCCAGGAGTAGCAGGGAGTGCCTGCAACCTGCCCAGGTCGCGAACAAGGCATGCGCAGGCGCCTGTCCGGTCGCCGTCCTACGCAGGCACCCCGCCTTGCAAGCATGTGGCAGAAGACACCCCTGAAAAGGAATCGTAGGCCCCTGATATCTGAAGGGGGGCGCTGGTGGAGGATGTGCCTAACAGCCAGGAGAAGAGCCGGATGGCTGCAGAGCCTGGGAGCCCGCCCTTACGGCGGCGGCGCAGGCTGCCCCACGGGGCACCGTCAGTGGGTCCCTGTTCGAGGCAGAAGGAGGGCGAGCCGCGTCAGGTAACAAAAAGCACTTTCCCGTTTTTTTGCTTCACTGGCTTGTGTCTTTCCAGGGTCTAATGGTTATCTCGTGAGCTGGCTGGATGCGTCTGAATGAAACCCTAAAACCCTGAAAGAGCTTTGATGGGTGAGTGGTGGCCGCTGCTGGTGGCGGCTCAGCACCAGGAGCCTGCCGGTCCTGCGCACTTTCCCTGCCCTGCATAGCATGCCACCTGATGCTGCGCGCTGAACCTCGCAGGAGACTCCAAGCTCGCCAGCGCTGGCTTGGCCGTGCCCGTGGATACGCAGCCCGTGGATACGCAGCGGTGGTCCCCGGCGCACGAAGAGCAAGTCGCGTCGGGGCGGCTGACGCGGCCCAGCCAGAGGGAGCCTGAGGCCGAAGGGCGCACCGCGAAGCCCTGCCGTCACGAAGACTGCGGCGCGCTCGGGCTTGTGCTGGAGACACTACAAGTGTCCGAGCAGGACCAAACCGGCGCGGGTGATAGAGAGACGCCTCGCCACCCAGAAGGCGCGAGAGAGGCGCACAATCGAGCGCAAGCGAAGACGAGTGTGCACCAACGAGGCGGAGCCTGTGTCAGTGCCCCGGGACAGCGCTACAATGCGCCTTGCGCCAAACCATCAGCGTCGTGTGGCTGAGCCGATACAACACGCGCCAGAGCAGCGGCCGCTGAATAGCATGTCCAAAATGCTCGCCGTCAGATGGGCCAGGAGCACTGCCCAGCGCAGCGCCCGCCGCCTTGCGGCAGCCGGGGGTGTGAGCGGCGAGGAGGCTCCGGGAGGGCCGGGGGATGACCGCGGAGCAGCAGTCGGGAACTTCAGGACACGTGGACGAGCAGGGAGGCGAGCGGAGCTTCCTGTTCTATCTGCGGCCACGACCGGCAAGTGCAAGGTAATAACCTGAGGCAGGGCTCTTCTTGTTCACACGCCACAAGCGCCACTGCAGTGCGCGCCGCACCGGGCGAGGCAAGCGCAGCGCGTGGTGATCTCGGTTCCTGATTTCTGAAGGGGGTTGCTTCGGGGGGGATGCGCCCCACAGCCGGGAGAGGAGCCGGGCGGCAGCAGAGCCTGGGAGCCCGCAGTAATGGCTCCGCCTTGGAGCGCCTGGAAAGCGGCTCCGTTCGAGGCAGCAGGAGGGCGAGCTGCGTCAGGTAACAAAACGCACTTTCCCGTGTTTTTGCGTCACTGGCTTGTGTCTTTCCAGGGTCTAATGGTTATCTCGTGAGCTGGCTGGATGCGTCTGAATGAAACCCTAAAACCCTGAAAGAGCTTTGATGGGTGAGTGGTGGCCGCTGCTGGTGGCGGCTCAGCACCAGGAGCCTGCCGGTCCTGCGCACTTTCCCTGCCCTGCATAGCATGCCACCTGATGCTGCGCGCTGAACCTCGCAGGAGACTCCAAGCTCGCCAGCGCTGGCTTGGCCGTGCCCGTGGATACGCAGCCCGTGGATACGCAGCGGTGGTCCCCGATGCGAGAGAAAAGAAGAGCAAGGAAGAGGCACCTGCACCCTCTCTACCTGCCCGAGGAAGCCGCGCGGCGAACATCGATGCGCACCGCCCGGCCTTCTTCTTGGCTGCTCCAAACCCCGCCAAGCTCCAAAGGCACCCTCGGCACTCTGGGAGCGCCCTCTTTTGACAACACCCACGAGACAGAGACGCACGTGACGGGGCCCGAGGTCGAGACGCACGTGACGGGGCCCGAGGTCGAGACGCGCGTGACGGGGCCCGAGGTGGAGACGCACGTGA
>LGRX02030227.1:0-19855 GCA_001247695.2 Cymbomonas tetramitiformis
GCCAATAGAAGCAATACCTCCGGAGTCAGAAAGCGCGTACTATGAGCCAATAGAAGCAATACCTCCGGAGTCAGAAAGCGCGTACTATGAGCCAATCATAAACCAAGCACTTATAAACCACATAGAGGTGCACCGCAGCCAACCACGTGAAACCAGAGGTAGCTCGCAACCAAGACGAATCATCCTCCAAGTCCACAGAAGTATCGGGCTGCGCGCAGTCCGAGTCAGCGCCCGCACTGTCAAGGAATCCGGTAGCGATAGCCAAGTGGTGCTTGTGAAGCCGTGATCCGCGTAACACTCGCGAATGCGGGGCCAAGGGAGTCCACGACGCGCGACACAGTGGGGAGGCGCGCTGGCTCGTCAGAAGTGGGGTGCCGTCGCACCACCCGCACCACCACCTCCAATTGCTGCGATGCCCGCAACATTGTGAATCGGTGCGCGGATAAATACGAGCTCAAGGCAAATGTAGGAGTGTATCACGCACCAACGTCAGAGATTGTTGGTGAGACCACCAATACGTCCAGAGCTATCGATCCGGGGACCTCCTCGGGCTGCCACCACGGTAACCGCCAGCAGCGCTCTGCTTTGGAAAGGCTCGAGCACGGGCCCTCTGGTAGGCCCGCCCACACCCAGAACAAGGCCCAGCGTGCCAGCCCAAAGCATCACGAGGGGCCCTGCACAACAGCGAGCCCGACGGGCGGCCCTCACAGACCACCTACTCCTCCCGCAGCTGCACAGGGCACACTCCAAAAGTCCGGCATGCCTCCCGCGAGATGGAAGCGCGGCCGCTGGGCGCTTGGGCTTCCTTACATCCGCATTCTTGGCATACACCGAGGAGCCATGGAGATAAGGCGACGGCTCCTCAACATTGTCAACGACAAGCGCGTCGCGGTCCGTCGGCCCAGATGGAGGCTTCCAGATGATAACTCCGCCCACCAATCTGCCACTGCGGATCGTAGTACACCCGGAGATATCGCAGAGCCCCCGGTCACAAGGGGTTGGGAACTGGCGGCTGGGAGCGCGAGCTGTCACTGCTGGTGGCGCCCGGAGCGCTGTCCCTACATGCACCCGCAATGAAAACGTGATAAATGACATACCACGGAGCCAGGGCCCAGCCTCGCTTAGCCTGTGAGGTCCGCTTGCCGTGCTTGCCCAGCACCCCGAGCGGGGCTTCGCTGGGGAAGGCACGCGCACACTGGGCGCCGTCCGGGTTGCACGCGAGCACCTCCTGCAACCACGCCCGCAGCTCCTTATGCCTTGCTGCCCCCCTCAACAGATAGCTCCCCAAGGTGGACCGGTCCAGTCGAAGCGGCCGGAGCTCCACCAGCCGCAAAGCCCATCACGTGCGGCGCAAAGGTCGGCAGGCCGTGGTCGGCAAACTGGGACGGGAAGCCCACATAGTCCCGGAATACCACGGCGCTGCACGGTGACAGCGCCGCCACGGACGAGAAGCCCACAAAGTCCCGGAATGCCACGGCGCTGCACGGTGACAGTGCCGCCACGGACGGGAATACCACGGCGCTGCACGGTGACAGTGCCGCCACGGACGGGAAGGGCCAACCATTGAGATACCCGCCTGGTGGGGGGCACAGCGGAAGTACCGCTGCAGCCTGCAGCCACAGGCCAGCACGAGCCACGGCGTACCAAGGCAGTGCGGCCTGGCTGAACTCCGGCACAGACCATGTCCCGCGCAGGAGTCGGGTACCCTCGAGGCAGCGGCGCAGGATCCCTCTGAGGAGTTGCCGGACAGATGGCACGCCTAGGAAGCGGTGCGCCTAATGCGGGACCCCGACTTTTTGATAACCGTTTCCATATTTAAAGGTATCACGGGACCCCTCAGTCAATATGGAATCGGTTATTAAAAAGTGGGGGTCCCGCATTAGGCGCACCGCTTCCTAGGTGCAGTCAGAGTTAACACGGCGCTCCCGCTGGGGCACTGGGGCCAGGTGTAGACGAACGCACGGGAGAGGAATGTCGCAGAGCTATATTACGTGCGACTTCAGAGCAAAGATCCATAAGGATATTCACGACCTTGAGACGACTGTGACGTCCTTGGAAAGCATCGCGGAGATCGCTTTCGCTCGACAAGGGAACCCACGTGGCACGAGGGGACTGGTGCCAGGCATCGCCTAGATGCGGTTTTCACAGATATGATGAAGACATATTCTTTTTCAACTCACGTTTTAGGCATGCATGCAGCGAACTTCTAACCACAGGAGAGGCACACAGGTGGGGCTGGGGAATCTACGCAAACAAAGCTAGCATAGTACAGGCTTGGGGAGGAGCCCCTTCTAGTTAAACGTTCGTGCTTCGTGGGGTTGTCAATCCCACTAAGGGTCCACACGGTGATGTTGATAGACGAGGGCTTGCCGGTCAACAAAGAAACGGAACCATACGACCCCTCAAGCTTGAGTCCAACTCCATCGACACCTGTAAGCGTTGATGCTGCCCTGGAATAGGTCAGCAAGTATGACCTAGGTGCTACCCATACTGGTCACCTAGAAATACTCATCCAGGCACTCGCGGTGAATCGCTGCCGCACATACCCGGCGGTAGGGCAAGTCGCTATTCACAAAAACGTGTGTTCTTATATACGCGGTACCGGGTCCTGTTAACCCGATGCGGCGGCGCCTCCTCCCCGCAAACCCCATAGCCACGTGGCCAGGGCAGCCGTCCGCAGGATCTCTGAGTTGCGTCCGGCGAATGCTGTGGGAGAAATTCAGAAGTTCCTCCACAACCGAGGGCCTTGACGGGACTCTGCTGGGTGGATCACGGCTCTGGTCTCATAAGCAGCAGAAATCTGCCAAAGGCTGCCCAAAGACCACGTCAGTGACGATTCACATCTCTCACCCCGTCGAGCAAAAGCGACCAAATCGCTGATGCGGGAAGCACAGCAGAGAATGCACCTGACGAAGTTTAGGCTCGCAGGCGGAGCCAGGTCATAATCAGAGATGTGTTGCAGCGGCTTCTCCAGGTCCAAGGTTGAAGAGTCGTTGGTAGAGCTCGGCGAAGAAGGCGGCGCCAAACTCATCACGATAATGCAAACTCGGATATAATTACCGCTCCTCAGTTTAACAGCAGCTCCAACTCATGGGCGAAACGGTCTCACCGATCGTTCTATCCTACACAGACTGCGTCACCTCGGTCACCGATGAAGCCATGTCATATCTGCGCCCTGATGGCACCGTGCTACTTACACAACTGTCAACTCCCCACCGATCTTATCACATCAGATCTGACAGGCCACACAACGCCTGCCAAGCAGAAGAACACTCAAAACCCGTCGACTCTGCCATTGGCGTCACTGCTAAACACCAAACCGCGCGCAAGCACATTGGGCGCCTCGCAGGGGCCTCAATGCTCTAGACATCGCCGCAGAGCTAAGCACACCCGCAGGCAGTACTGTGCTTCCGGGCTGCCCGAGCTTCCTCGCTGGCTTGCCGGCTATTGCGAATCCTCGGGCATAGTCAGGAGCCACGCTCTCGCCCGATACAGAAGCATGCGGGGTCGCTTGAGCGCTGTCCGGGTGGGAGGGGCGCAGGCACCCTAATGAGTGACACGCTCGAGGCATCGCTCATGTTCCTGCTGCTCGAATACCTGGTCGCGGAGTGTTGGTTCGGCCCCACGATAGCCGGGATCTTCGCTGCGCTCCCCGACCCGGCTCTCCGCGGCACTACACAGGGCTCCTTCGCGCTCCTCACCGCTTTCGGTACAGCCCCCGTGGTGCATCACACGCATCTCGACATCATGCCCCTCCGCTCTCCGGATCACGTTCCGCCGCACCGAATCTGCTCAAGCGTAATGCCGCGCCGTTGGGACTGACGGCCCATGAGACTCCCCTGTGGGTGGGATCGGACACGCAGCCACTGAATGGCGTCGACTTGAGCGCTGCTCCCCTCAGCCTCGGGCCTGCAGGGGACGTGCCGCGCGTGACGCGCTCAGGCACTGACCTGCTTGCGCATGACCTCCCCGCGGCATGTGGCTGCGCATTTCCGACGGTTTTCTGCGCGGCGCACATGTGGGAGCCGAAATCGCGAGGAAAGCCGTTCGCGGTGCCACGTGGACGCGCAGCAGGGCCCCTGCCGGCTGCTCGCAGCGAGCGTGCAAGTGATCAAGGTGGCTCCTAGCAGCAGACGACGTGCCACGTCAGACGAGGGTGGAGTTGTTGTTGTTCCTCTGGTAGTTTTACCGAGAGCCTAAGCGCACCGCCTCGAGCTGCCAGCGGAGCAAGATTGCGTGTGTCTCGGGCCGCGCCTCGCTATGTGCCTGGCATTGCGGCGCAGCTCCAAGCCGCTGCGGATTCGTCAGAGCAAGCTCAGCGGGATTTGGCGGCGTGGTGGCATGAAGCGCGGCGTGGCGGTGTTCACAGATGGAGACGTAGGCAGGGGCGGGGAGGGGACTGCACTAGGTAACACGGCGCCATTACTGATTGCTGCGCTCCTCACGGATCAGGGGATCGCTGGTACCGGCGTCGGAGCCAACATGCCGCTGCAGGTGCCCGTCTGCTCAACCCTTTGTGCCGGTAGTCGCGTCCTTCTTTGTTCCGGGCGTCGGCCCCTCGCCTCCATGCCTTCAGAGTGTCTTCTTTGTTCCGGGCGTCGACCCCTCGCCTCCATGCCTTCAGAGTGTCTTCTTTGTTCCGGGCGTCAGCCCCTCGCCTCACGCCTTCAGAGTGTCTTCTTTGTTCGGGTTAGGCTAGCTTCCCCTCCCACGCCTTCAAGAGTGTCTTCTTTGTTCGGTCGGCCCTCGCCTCCATGCCTTCAGAGTGTCTTCTTTGTTCCGGCGTCAGCCCCTCGCCTCCACGCCTTCAGAGTGTCTTCTTTGTTCCGGGCGTCGGCCCCTCGCCTCCATGCCTTCAGAGTGTCTTCTTTGTTCCGGGCGTCGGCCCCTCGCCTCCACGCCTTCAGAGTGTCTTCGAAATGACTGACAGAGGAGCAGAGTGATTCTTCAAGTGGATCCCGAGTGGCTGCAAAGTTGGCGTGTGCCTGCGTGGCGCTTGTGTGACACATGTGGAGGAAGGAAGTGGCAATGTCGCTGGCACAAGTGGCCTTGCGGCGGATATTGTACATAGCAGGAACCTTGCAGATACCGGTGTGACCGATGATGTTCCTCGGTGAAAGCGGTGCAAAAGGCATTGTGACCAGTGTCGCGGTCAGTGGAAGCGGTGCAAAAGGCATTGTGACCGCTGTCGCGGTCAGTGGAAGCGGTGCAAAAGGCATTGTGACCGCTGTCGCGGTCACTGTCACGGTCAGTGGAAGCGGTGCGAAAGGCAGTGTGGCCACTGTCGCGGTCAGTGGAAGCAGCAAAAGGCATTGTGGCCACCATCATGGTCAGTGGAAAGCGGTGCAATGGCATTGTGGCCACTGTCATGGCCAGGAAGCGGTGCAAAAAGGCATTGTGGCCACTGTCGCCGTCAATGGAAGGAAAAGGCATTGTGGCCAATGTCACGGCCAATGAAAGCAGGTAAAGGCATTGTGGCCACTGTCGCGGTCAGTGAAGCTGCAAGGCAGTGTGGCCACTGTCAAGGGTCAGTGGAAGCGGTAAAAGGCATTGTGGCCACTGTCGTTGCTCAATGGAAGCTGTGCAAAGGCATTGTGACCAATGTCACGGTCAGTGGAAGCGGTGCAAAGGCATTCAGGCCACTGTCATGTCAGTGAAGGCGGTGTAAAAGGCAGTGTGACCACTGTCGCGGTCAGTGAAAGCGGTGCAAAGGCATTGTGACCACTGTCGCTGGGCCAGGGAAGGCAGCAGCAGCATTTCAGGATCATTGTCGCGGTCACTGTCACGTCAGTGGAAGCGCAAAGGCAGTGGCCACTGTCGCGGTCAGTGGAAGGTGTGGCAGCACAGCCACTGTCGCCGTAGCGGTGCAAAAGGCATTGTGGCCACTGTCGCCGTCAATGAAAGCGCGGTGCAAAAGGCATTGTGGCCAATGTCACTGGTCAGTGAGCGGTGCAAAAGGCATTGTGGCCACTGCTCGGTCAGTGGAAGCGTGCAAAGGCATTGTGGCCACTGTCGTCAGTGGAAGCGGAAAGGCATTGTGGCCAGTGTCGCGGTCAGTGGAAGCAGTACTGTGGCCACTGTCACGGCCAGAGCGGTGCAAAAGGCATTGTGGCCACTGTCGCGGTCAATGGAAGCGGTGCAAAAGGCATTGTGGCCACTGTCGCGGTCAGTGAAGGCGGTGCGAAAAGCATTGTGGCCACTGTCACGGTCAGTGGAAGCGGTGCAAAAGGTACTGTGGCCACTGTCGCGTCAGTGTGGAAGCGGTGCAAAAGGCATTGTGGCCACTGTTGCGGTCAGCGTAAGCAGTGCAAAAGGCATTGTGTTCTGGAATTCAGAGTCGGGTAATTTGCAAAAGCAACTGCTAACTTTCATTATCACAAGATATACCAGTTCGCAGCTCGAAACGCCACGAACATTGGCGTGCCATCATTACTGATTGGCCAGTCTAAGTGAAAGTTCGCTATTCAGTTAGTTATGACGTGCCACTGCCAGGTTCATAATGACTGCAGTGACACGTCTGCGATGGGCCGTGAACTATTACACACTGTGTCTTGCCGATGGTCATCATGTGATCCAACGGCCACGATTAGTTCAGCAGATCTAGATCTAGATCTAAGGGTTTCATAGGGTTTCTTCAGGGTTTCTTCAGGGTTTGATCATCCTGAGTGCTGTACAGGGCCTAGACAGTCATGCTTTACATCAAACTGATCAGCAGACACTGCAGATTCCAACACCCCTTCTAAAGGGTGACTGTCTAGTTGTCCTACTGCCAGTTCTTGGGAATGGTGCCCCTTCAGTCAGCAATGCCCAGTTCTTGGGATGGTGCCCCTCCAGCTCCAGTCTTTAGGATGGTGCCCCTTCAGTCTTCAGCGGTCTCCACGAGGCAGGTTCATGACACCCAGTCGCTCTCGATGCACACGAAATACAGGGAGTGCCAGGGGCTTGGTCATGATGTCAGCGGTGTTGTCATCTGTCCCAGTGTATAGCGCCTCTGTGTCCTTGGCCTTGATCAACTCCCTGATGTACATGTTCCTGACCTCGATGTGCTTGGATCTGGAGTTGTTCACGTAGTTGGTGGCCAGGTGAATGGCTCCCTGGTTGTCACAGTACATGGGCACTGGCCTGCATATGTCCACCAGGGAGTCCAGCACGTTGAGAACATACTTGACTTCACGAGCTCCCTCAGACATAGCGATAATCTCGGCCTCGGTAGTGGATAGGGACACGCTCTTCTGGATCATGGACGAGAAAATGATCAGACTCCCACATAGGAATACTGCAATGCCAGAGGTGCTCCTTCTGGTTACCTTGCACCCAGCATAGTCAGAGTCAGTGTAGATGGATAGGGGCAAGGGCCTGCTTGGTCCAGTACCACCCCCCCCAGGCACTGAAGCAGTGCGCAGCACCAACTCGTAGTCCTTGGTGCCCTTCAGGTACCTCACCACCTGCTTCAGGGCCATGAAGTGCTCTGGACCATACGTGGTGCAGAACCTCGAGAGAACCGATACTGCCGCCATTATGTCAGGCCGGCTGCAGCGAGCCACCCACTGCAGTTGCCCCAGGAGAGCCCTGTAGGGCATAGCTCCCTTGCCATCAGCAGGTTCCAGTGCAGTGCCAGGTGACATCGGCAGGCTCGCTGGCTTGGCATCATCCAGGCCATAGGTACTGATGATCTGGGTGATATAACCAGACTGGCATAGGTATGCTGTGTCACTCCCCCAGCGCACCCCGATGCCCATGACCAGGTCCAACACTCCAAGATCCTTGCATGCATACTGCGCATGGAAGGATGACACAAAAGTATCATACCAGGACTTGTCATTGGTGGCCACCAGATAGTCATCGACATAGGCCAAGATGATCACTTGGAGAGTGGAGTCCCGGATGAAGTACAGGCATGGCTCCACGTCACTTCTCCTCATTCTGGGGTCATACCCCATGATGAATGCATCTGAGGTGTCGAACCACTCCTTACCCGCCTGCTTGAGTCCATATACAGCTTTCAGTAGCTTGGCACATCTGTGCCCCCCATAATCCAGCCCTCGGGGAAGGCGCACATACAGGTCCTCCTCGAGCACGGAGTTCAGGAAAGCAGTGTCCACGTCCATGTGGTACACTGTGAGGCCCAGGTTGAGGGCGAGGGTAATGACAACTCTCACAGAGGACAGCTGGGTGCACGGGGCGAAGGTGTCGTTGTAGTCCACGCCATACTCTTGCTTGTTCCCTCGCACACACACTCTGCTCTTCCTCTTCAGCAGCTCCCGGTTCTTGTCCAACTTGACCTTGAGGACCAGAGACATCTCCAGCAGCTTCACTCCAGTTGGCACGTCCCCCTCATCCAGCATCTGCAGAGCCCCCTTGATCTGCACGAGCGCCTCCAACTCATCCTGAATGGAGCTGAGCCACTCAGCACAGTCAGGCGCTGTCAATACCTGAGCATGAGATCTCGGCTCAGTGACCCCTGCAGGCAGCAGGGCTTCCTGAGCAGCTGGTGTTCCAGTTGCCTGCACACCAAGGCATGTGTGTGTAGGTGGAAATCGAACATCTCCCTCAGGCAGGTCCAACATGGTGAAGTTGGTGAGGAGCACCAAGCAGTAGGGTTGAGCATGTGGCCCAAGAGCACGTCCACACACCATGGCTTCCTCATAGTCCCCCTTCCCAGTCACAGCACGCACCTCGGTGAACAGTGGATAGTGGGCGTTGATACTGCCATATGTAGGGCAATCCCTCAGTAGTGACAGGCGCTCACTGCCTGGCTCGAGATATGAGCTCAAGCTCACCCAGCACACGTCATCAGAGGTCTCCACCTTCACAACAGCCACAATCTCGTCACTACCTTCAGGGATGTACACACCCTGCTCCAGCACAGCAGTCTCCAACAGTGTAGGCGGAGGATCCCTGTAGGGCGCATCCAGAGTGGTGGCCATGAAGTTGGTCTTGAGAGGGGTCACTGCAGAAGGGTCCCATGAGGTGATCACCTTACCCAGCGTGTCCAGCTTCTCCGAGAAGGTAACCATACCAGAGTTGACCACCTTGCCAGCGTCACAATCATACAGTAGATAGGCAGATGACACCTCTGAGTGTCCAACATATCTGATCTCACGTGCCCGGTTGCTGAGCTTGTGTTCACGGACCGTGGGGTCAATGAAGGGATAGGCCCTGCATCCAAATATCCGTAACTGGGACAGGTCAGCGTGCTTGTTCCTGGTAAGGTAGTAGGATGAAGTCCACCCCAGAGACTTGCGGAACGTACGGTTGAGGATGTACACTGCATGGCGGGTGGCCAGAGGCCACATACTTGAACCAAACCCAGAGGTCAGCAGAAGTGCTCTGGCCATAGCTTGCACATCTCGGTGTGACCTCTCCACCCTCGCCTGGTTCTCATGCAGGTATGGTGAGCCATGCCTCTGCTCAATCCCATGTTCCTCACAGAAGGCTGCAGTTTGTCCAGCTATCATGGTGCTGTCGCCATCGGTGTGGAGCACCATGTGGTACTCACTGAATAGGCCCATGGTGCTCCTCAGGCGCTTCACCTCCTTCAGATATCGCTGGAAGGCCTGGAGGTAGTCCGACTTGACCTTCAGGTAGAAGATGGATATCCATGTAGTGCAGTCATCAACGAATAGTGCAAACCACCTGAACCCCCCAGCACTGACCCTGAAAGGCCCACAGGTATCTGACCACACAAGATTGCCCAGCTCTTTGGACAGCTCCCTCCCTGTGGGCTTCACAGTAGGCCGTATGGCTTTGGTCAGCCTGCAGGCAATGCACCTTTCGGGGCAATGCTGCACGGGGCTGCCAGAGTACTGTGACTCGGTGATACTCATAGGGACACTCTGAGCAAACATGTGGTCAATAGACTTGTCACCAATGTGGCCCAGTCTTACATGTTGCAGCATCTTGATGTCAAGTCGCTCCGTGGTGTGCGAGTCCTTGAAAAGCACCACTACTGGCCACTTGATGTCCTCGATCCACACACGATCCTCTCCACAGGGATCCAGGTTGGCTACATTATAGCATGACTCCCGTGGTGCAGAAAAGATCCTAGCACCAACAGGGTATTCATGAATGATGTCAAACTGAGAGACCAGACTCCACCAGCTCGCTGTAACCCATTTAGGTAATATGAGCATGAACTTGGTGTTAGAGGGGTCTCTGGCGAAGTCAGCGAGGGCCTTCTGGAGACACCGTAGAATAATGTCGTGGTCAAACGGTGGGTTCCCATAGCACTGCTTGCCAGCCCAGTCCTTGTCAAAGCATGAGTCAGTGATGGTACAGTGATGCTCCAGGATGTGGTTGTCATCAGAGGAAAATAGCTCCAGGAGAAAAGGACCATGAGTAGTGAAGTGAGGCTTGGTGTCCTCAAATTTCCAGTCAGAACGGTCTCGTTGATCGTCAGTATGTGTCACAGCACAGGCTAGATGTGTATCCAGAGTGCCATATGTGTCTTCATGCATAATATACTGGTTGCCAACTCTGGCAAAGGAGAACACAACCCCCCCTTTGGATAAAGTTCTAGCCCCAAAGTCCACACTGAAACCTGCATCCTCCAGGGCCACCACAGATAAGAGGTTGAAGGGCTGACCAGGTATGCAGTGCGTGTCCATGAACCGCAGCCCAACTACACGCCCAGACTCCACATCCCTCTTGGCAAAGGTCACTGAGCCACTGCCAGAGGAGTCCACAGACTGAGTCTGCACCACACTGAAAGTCTCACAGGCTGTAGTATCATAGTCCGCATTAAACATGTGGACAGAGTTGAAAATGTGCTTGGTGGCACCACTGTCAATAACAGCACTCTTGCCCCCATCAGACCGAGGGCGACCGTCACCAGCACGCACACCACATGCCACCTGAGCATGGTAGAAATCCACCTCCTCGCCGAGGCCATCACATGCATCACCACAGCAGTCCTCACAGTTGTCCTCATAATAGTCACTGGGGAGCAGACCCACAGTGCAGATGGGAACCCTGCAAGGCTGAGAAAGTAGTCCAGAGGCCCAATCATCAGAGGGGTCATAACCCACTCTTTCAACGGGCTGCCCAAGGTCCACAGAGTCCTCCTCCTCGTCTAAGCGCCCATGGTACACACCCTCCTCCTCCTCGTCAGAGTCAGAGGCATCCTCCAGATCTGGTAGAGAATCACCACAATCTGAGGCAGAGTCCGAACCTGAAGTGAGGTCAGGAGCCTCTACAGCAGAGGCACCGCCAGGCAGCTCAGAGACAGAGAGAGGATCAGGCATACAGCTGTCCCCCATTGGGTGGTAAGACCAGGAATCCCGGTCTCCAAAAAGCTGATCATAATTAGGTGAGCCCACCATATCAGCAGAGCCAGAATCACCTGTCACTGGCCCCTCCTCCTCCTCGTCAGAGTCAGAGGCATCTTCCAAGTCTGGCAGGGGATCATCACCATCCGAGTCATAGTCCGAGCACTCATCGATACCCCACCCCTCATCGAGGGACAGCATGCCTGCATAGTGCTGCACCACCCGTATCAAGGCTCTAGTGGCCTTCCCGAGCTCAGAGGCCCAGCTGTGCAGGTCTTCAAGCGAGGTGCGCACCATTACGGACTCCAGCTTCAGCAATATATCCATGTCATCTGTAAGCTGCCTGATGAGGTTGCGCTGGTAGAGGATCACCCCGAGACTGACAGTACACTCAACACCACGAGGAAGGGTAGTGCCCCTGTCAAGTATGTCACAAGCACGAAGGTATATCTCCACAGTCCCAGCCATCATGATAGAATGCCACTGCTGCAACTCAGGCTTGAACCATAATTGCCTGGGGGATATCTGAAAAATGCCACCCAGGTGTTGGTCACGTCCACAATCCCACTGGGCCTGTGTCCTCTTCAGACGAGCCTTGTCAGGGAAGAAGGCAGTGAGCACATCAATGTAGACCCACGAGTCATACACAGGCACAACCTCGGCGCCTCGAGAATGCTTGTTGGGGACGTAGCAGTGGTGCTTCCTCCTGGTCCTGCGAGGAGGGCACCCCACTGAAGACAATTCCACACAAGGTGCACCCACAGTGCCCTCACTGCCCTCGGTGCCTTCACCAGTGGTGTGGGACACAATGAGCTCAGGGTCGCCCACGTCCGCCAGCACAGAGTAGTAATTGAACACTGGGACCTCACGTGGCTGGGGCTCCACAGGTACAGAGCCTCGACCACATGTCCAATGCTCGCACAGGGTCGAACTGGAAGGCAGCGACCCAGAGATGCTGAGATTATCAGAGTACTTCTCCGCTCCGCCAGTAGTGGATATAACATTCTCACCTGAGTCTGAGTGGAGGGCAGAGTGTTCACCTTCCAGAAATTCACTCAACGAGAACTCCTGGTACGTTGACAGCTGGCCCAAGGTCGGACAAGAGGTCAGCGAGCCAGAGATGCTATCACAACCAGATTCCAATAGCCCAGAACCGTAGTGACTGGCATATATATCTTCACCAGTCTCGTCCAGACCAGGGTGCAAGTCAGATGTACTCGCCTCCCGAATAGCGAAGGCGACCTCACCAGCTTCTTCCAGTCCAGGATAAAGCTCAGATTTCCCAGCTGCAGCGCCAAGATGTCCACCAGGCTTCGGTAAGCTACCATTCTTCTCGTAGTCAGCCACTCTCTTGAGAACCGCCTCCTTGGCGGTCGCCGTAGCCTTCTTGAGGAAAGCCTCCCGCTTCTCGACGTTCTTCATGAAGCAGTCCTTAGCAGAGTGCCCGCGTCTGTGACACACAGGGCACGGCACCTTGACAGCCAGCTGCTTCCTCTTCCCCTCCTCCTGCCTGCGCCTGTCGTCAGCGATGGCACCAGCAGTCTCATATTGAGTCTGCAGTGCGTGGGCAGTCTGCGCTACACCAGCGCGCGGAGCGAGTATGGTGTCGTAGTGAGATGCTACCTGGGCCGACAGCACACTCACGGTCGGCATGGCCTCAGACATAAATTTGGACTTGACGAGCATATAGTCCGGGTGCAGTCGTACAATAGCCATGGCGGTAAAGATGGTCTCAACCGTCTCCATACACAGAGGCTTGCCAGAAGGCGTAACGCGCGTATTCGCGGAGTATTCGCGTATTCGACGAATTGCCTCCCTCGACTCCAAAAACGTGGGGAGAGGAGGGGCAAGTCTCGAGAGTTGATTCGGTAGCGACAGCAGCTTGTCCACCTGAGTGATGAAGTAGACAGCGCTGGTGTCGTGTCGCAATTGGGCCAGTTCCCGCCAAGCTCCGTGACCGTCAGAATACTCTTCGTAGCTGCGAACAAGAGCGTTCGCAGTACCCGTGGTAACGCGGCAGAGGAAGTCATAAAACAGTTGATTCGCTTCCTCAAGATAATGTTTATCCTCCCTCACCTCTTGGAGCGGAGTAGACGCCATAAGCAACAATGCTAGAGAAGGGTGGCGGCAAGACGGCTTAATTCTCGAACAAAACTCGTCCCAATGTCCTTCCTGGTCAGTTTTACCAGAAAAGTGCGAGTCCGCGGTAAGCCCCTTAGTCATATAAGAAAGACTAGGCAAAGGACGTTGCCCACTAACGGGCGACAAAGGTAGATGCTTGTCCTCAGGGACAGGAGCGGCGTTGAGGCCTGGTTGATGAAGGTTGCTCAGGCTGTAGAGCTGAGCACTCAAACCTTTCACCATATCCTTAAGCGCCGAGATATCCTCCTGCTGGTTACTCAGCATAACATCTCGCGAAGTCGACTCGCCAGAATAGGACACTTCATACTCTGGCGCGCTACCAGCAGGTGGCGGTGTCGCAGCTTGGCTGTAGCTCTTCCCTTTGACCATAGTGAATTCTCTTACGCGCAGCGGAAAATTTGCGTGATAAACAAAAATGGATCCTCACTTACAACGTAAGTGGGCCCATAACCTTTTGGAATTCAGAGTCGGGTAATTTGCAAAAGCAACTGCTAACTTTCATTATCACAAGATATACCAGTTCGCAGCTCGAAACGCCACGAACATTTGCGTGCCATCATTACTGATTGGCCAGTCTAAGTGAAAGTTCGCTATTCAGTTAGTTATGACGTGCCACTGCCAGGTTCATAACGACTGCAGTGACACGTGTGCGATGGGCCGTGAACTATTACACACTGTGTCTTGCCGATGGTCATCATGTGATCCAACGGCCACGATTAGTTCAGCAGATCTAGATCTAGATCTAAGGGTTTCATAGGGTTTCTTCAGGGTTTCTTCAGGGTTTGATCATCCTGAGTGCTGTACAGGGCCTAGACAGTCATGCTTTACATCAAACTGATCAGCAGACACTGCAGATTCCAACAGGAAGCGCCAGTGAGAAAGTATCGCACACGTTCACAGAAAGAACCTCACAGGGTGCTGCTCCTGCGCGTGGCTTCCAACAGGGTGGACGCGATACACTATACAGGAACTGCCACGACGGTGCACGTATCCTCGGCAACGGCGCAACGCATCGCCGCCCTGCTTCTCTCGGGTTTGCCCTCCTGCGCCCTGCTCGGCTAGGGCGGCGCTCGGCGCTGTCCCCCTCAGGAGCCCAGAGGGAACCTTAGGGCAACTTGCTGTCACGCTGGTGGTGCGCTCGGTCACCCAAGGCGGGCCGAGGATGGCTCTCCACATGTTGAAGCGCTTTAAAGCTGTAGCGAGCAGGCTCAGGTGAATGTGTTCGTTTCGCTCCAATGTCGACGCTGCTTTGCTTCGATGCGTGCGATTCTCATCCGCCCCACCCCCTGCACCATGGCCGTGCTAGCTCCATGCTCCTGGCGGCTGGTCCCCTGGGCAGTCACATTTCTCGCAATTTCACCACGGCCGCCTCAACAGGGCTAACGCAATTTCGCCGCCCCCGCGGCAGGAATTCCGCCGCTTCCAAGCCCGCCGCTGCCCCCTTATCCTCCCCCGTCTCCACCACCACCCACTCCTCCAAGACCACCGAGCCCTCAGCCCCCGCCATTGCCCCTGTCCCCGCCACCTCCCATCCCAGAGCAGGACCAGGACAGCACCCTGATGGTCCAACGCGGGGGAGGCGCGCTATTGCTAGCACGCCACCTCCACTTCGTGGACGACGATATCCCGCCACGCTTGGCCTTCCGGCTGGGCACTCCTCCGCTGCATGGATCGCTGTTCCAGGTGTGTCTCTTGCAGTCGTAGGTCTCTTGCAGTCTCCGTCAGCTTCCCTCTGGACTGCCATCCTTCGCACATGGCATTGAGAAAGGAATGCAGATGCACGGGCAGTTCGAGCTTCACACTGAAAGTGACAGCGGCATGCGGTGCATGCGGGCCGGTTACACGCGGGCTCGGTGCCGGGACATCTACTCGCGCATGGCCCCGGCGCTGCGGAAGCTGATCCCCGGCGCAGTTGAAGGACGTCTCTGGGGGAGGGGGAGTGGAACAGAACGGGCAGCGCTTATCTCCCGGTGACCGTTTCTCCCAGGTGAGGTGCTCCCTGCTGGAACGGAACTGAGGGCTCAATCCCCATTGCTCAACCAATGGGTGATGCAAGTCCACGTGTGCGTCCACATGTGCAGCTCCCTCGGAACGCCCCAGATCCACCTGGCAGCCACGTAGCGGAGAGGCTGGGCATGCCGCAGAGAGTGATGGACATGTGCTCAGAGAGAATGGTGCCAGTCAGCGGATGTCAGCACAGAGCCGCATTGCCCTGCGGCAGACGGCAGCCGTTCGCTCAATGTACTCAGACTCGGTGACCCAACGGGGGATCCAACGGTTCTGAGAACTTGGGTGGTTTCTGCTGCCGAGCCTGGTCGGTAGAGGGGTTACGGGATGCAGGGTAGCCCCAAACACATAGGCGATACCTTCTCCCCAACCTTCCCCCAGGGAGGCATCACGAGCTGCGCCTGGTGGGGGGGCTGAGAGGGGGAACGCGGCGCAGGTGGAGATCAACGGAGGGTATATCATGTATCGTGCGGCTCGTAATGCGACCAATGCGCAAAGACCCTGTCAAGGATGCGAGGGCTTCGAGGCGCTCCAGCGGAGCAATAGCACCGAGCTCGCCCACCAGCAGGACGCCTTCGATGTGCGCGTCGAGGAGGCTAGGAGCGAGCGGCTGCTGCACACGATCATGCAGCAAGTGGCCATCACAGACGCGAGGCCCTGGCAGGTACTAGCAACCGTCGCCTCCGAATATAAGTTTCGAGCTTCGGTTACCCTGCCCCGCTGGTGCGCGCTTGAGTGGCCAGATGAGCCTCAATGCCACACAGAGACCAGGGCATGCAGCTGCAGGCCCGCGCGCGGCCTCTGAAGGTGGTGGCGGCGGCTGCTCCGGCCAGGGTAGCACCGCGACGCCCTCTACGCTGCCAACGCCTGATGCAGCACGTCCGGCTGCGCCCCCTCCGCTGCTCACCCTGCCCGATGCGGTGCCAGCGGCGCCAGCACCTTTCCAGATGCCCGTGGCGTCTCCCACCCCCCCACCTGGGCAGCGAGGGTTAGACGTCCGAATACGTCCACCGGAGCTGGAGGAGCGGACGGCCGTGATCTTGAGCGCGCGGTATCTGTGGACGGAGGGCACCCGCGAGGACGAGCAGCTGGACGACGCATGTGTCACATACGTGGTCACCAGCTCCCCTTCCGAGGGCCACC
Source organism: Cymbomonas tetramitiformis (assembly GCA_001247695.2). NCBI lineage: Eukaryota > Viridiplantae > Chlorophyta > Pyramimonadophyceae > Pyramimonadales > Pyramimonadaceae > Cymbomonas > Cymbomonas tetramitiformis. Next base: position 16,560 of record LGRX02030227.1, read on the forward strand.
TGCGTGTAGGTATATGACCCGTGTTGTGCGCACGCGCCGCGCACGGTGCCCGTATCTGGCGGTTCCTCTCCATTGCTCTCGTTGGCCATCGCTGCCGGGGAGCCGCTGCAGGCTGCAAGCGGAGGAGGCGCCGGGGAGGCACACCGCGCCCGAGGCTCACCCTAGACTGGACCCATTAGGATATGCCGTTCATTCTTAACAGTGGCAATTATCTGAATCGGACAGTGCATATGCGATTCCAGAGATCAAGATATGACACAAGGTACAAAATTCTAATGGGTCCGGTCTAGCTCGCCCGCATTGCAGGAGGGGTTTGCGGACTGCAAGTACCAACAACCATTAATGCATCTAATCCTGTGAATAAATACCGGGAAGTATCAATGATATGGCGCATCTAAGCCATGATGCATCTGAGCCGTCGGATCTTTGCAGAGCTGCCCTGTGCCTGGGAGGTGGCCTCCCCAAAAAAGGGCAGTTTGAAGACGACCTGAGGGCGCCAAACCTGGATCCACGTGAGTCGCGCGCGTGTGTCGGAACGCCAGGATCCACGTGAGTCGCGCGCGTGTGTCGGAACGCCAGGATCCACGTGAGTCGCGCGCGTGTGTCGGAACGCCAGGATCCACGTGAGTCGCGCGCGTATGTCGGAACGCCAGGATCCACGTGAGTCGCGCGCGTGTGTCGGAACGCCAGGATCGTAGGCCCTATACATGCCAGCTGTGTCACGCATCGGCGGCTGGAGCAAAACGTAGACCCCGAGGTGAGCACGCAGGCCGGAGGAGTTCTGAGGCCGAGCTATGCAGCACGTTGGTATCATCATACGAAAGGTTCGATGCGAGCTGGCTGGGGACTGGCGCGGTGCAGGTGGCGTGCGCGTGCCCACCAATACGAGCTTCACTCAAGCCGATGTCGCAGATTCCACGGTGGTCTATCACCACACCACTGTATATGACGACTACGGTATCAAAGAGGATGGCGCGTCCCTCGCCGTGTCCACACGGTGTGCTGAGGCCGGCACCAAGGCGGCCGCCATTGCTTGCCACCTGCCAATATATATCCAGACGACTGAGAAGGTGTGCCTCACCGCGCCACGTCGGCCGCGGACGGCTGCAACGCTTCCCCGCGCGCCTCGACGGCCATGCCCTCGGAAGCGGCGGCGGCTGGCGGCATGCCTCTGCTACTTGTGACAGGCGCAGCAGCCGGCGCACGTGTCAACATGTCTCAACTCTCGAACCCACAGCACTGACGCGCGGCCCGCCCTTCGGCCCAACGAAGGGAAGCTTAGCGAATGTCGTCCGCACCTCTGTACACGTGGCGTGGACTTTGCCGCCTAGGCAAGCTGGCGATGAAACGTCAACGGTGGGTGCTTTGTGCACTTCCACGATAACCATCCGAGCACACAGTCAAGGCTTTCACAAAGAGGGTGGACGGTGGGTACCCCTCCCCCCTCTCCCTACTCCCCCTTCTTCCGCAGGGTCCACCCCCACCACCGCCACCCCCCCCTTCGCCTCCGCCTGCTCCTCCGTCCCCTCCGAGGCCGCGTTCACCTCCTGCACCCCCTGCCCCACCGCCTGCCCCACCTCCGCCCCTCCCGGGAAGGGTTGTGGCGGTTCGGGCCGAGTGGACCCTGGCTCTTAGGGGCGGGATGGAGCTGGCCTCGTTGAATGCCTCCGCCCTTGCCCAGCTGGAGGCCACGATCACGGGCGCCTTAGCAGCTGCCGCGGGCACCTCCACGGAGATGGTCACCATTGTGCAGCTCGCTTCCAGGGGTAACAGGTGCCTCCCCTGAGGGGGCGCTGCCTGCTACCGCCCCACCACTTTCCTCCAACGGGATGGAGGGGCGGCTTATTGCGGGGGGGTGCAACGTGTGCACCCATCCCCACTGTGGCTGCGCGGAGGATGCTCCCTTCGCCGCCGAGCTCGTGTGCACGCTGCATGTGATAGATCTCGGGAAGTGCACCCGCGGCCGCTGAGCCGGTGTGCTGAGCCCGGATTAACGCTAGGGGCGTTGGCACAAGACGCGGCTCAAAGGGTTTCTGGGGCGGTGTGGTCGAGCGCGTGGCAGCACGGTGCTGGTGCAGTCCCTCGTGCACGCCCCAACGGAAGCCGCCGCCGCAGCCGTCGTGCAGGTACTCCGATGTCCTCGATGGGTGCGCCGCGCAGACGGAGGACAGTTGTCGTGCAGTCCCTCCGATCCGGCAGTCGTGCTCCGTCGATCTCGTGTGGCAAGAGGAGACCGTTGGCCGGCCTCCTCTAACAGCCTTAGGATCTGAGGGTTGGGATCAATGCGCTCTTGCGTCAGGGCGGGCGGCAGCCTCATCACGGGCAGGGGCGCGGTTTGTCCCGCAAGCTGCGGAGCGCTTTTGGGGGGGCTGACGCAAGTCCACCAGTGCCCATAGCTTCTGATTGGCCAAGGGGTGGCGTGAACACTGCTGCTTATTTGCGAGAGACAGCCTGCTCGCAGCTGCTGATTGGGGGAGGGTGAGCGGTGCTTGCAGCTGCTCGTCAATGGCAGCAGTATCACCAGCACCCTGGTGCAAGGCCCGACAGCCGCCACAGGCGTAACTGTGTTTCCAAAAATGCTGCACCCCCCGCCAGTCTCCCCTCCACCTCCTCCATCCCCGCCGCTGACCCCACCATTCCCGCCCTGGCCTCCACTCATCACGAGTGTGTACGACGACACCGATGTGGTGCGTGCTCACTACTCCCGCTGTCCCCCTCGCGTTGCTGCTCAGTAGCCTCGCTTCGCCTGCAAGGGTGTCACAGCGCGCCACCTTCAATGAACACGTGAGCGCGCTAATGTTGATTTGCGGGATGAGATGGAAAGGGCTTGGAGTGGTTTTCTTTTTGTGGGTTGCCGCGGCGGTGCTGTATTTCGTTTCGAACACTGACATCGAGATGGGCTCCAACAAAAGTGTGCGTATGCGGGGAGGGGCTGCCGGGCTTGGTGGTGGCAGCCCAATGAGCCCAACTGTGTATGCCGGGAGGGATTGTCAGGCTTGGTGGTGGCAGGCCAATGAGCCCAACTGTGTATGCGGGGGAGGGGCTGTCAGGATTGGTGGTGGCAGGTAATGAGCCCAACTGTGTATGCGGGGAGGGGCTGGCAGGCTTGGTGGTGGCAGGCCAATGAGCCCAACTTCGGCTGCAACGCGACACTCAACTCAAGCAACGCGCTGGCGGGCACCAACCACTCGCTGAACAACTCGACATGCACGAGCCGCGATAAGGAACTCATGTGGTGCGTGCTCAGTCTCCTTTCTCTTTGGGAGATACAACACACACTAGGATTCAAATGTGGT
>LGRX02030228.1:0-21560 GCA_001247695.2 Cymbomonas tetramitiformis
AGCAGTCTCATATTGAGTCTGCAGTGCGTGGGCAGTCTGCGCTACACCAGCGCGCGGAGCGAGTATGGTGTCGTAGTGAGATGCTACCTGGGCCGACAGCACACTCACGGTCGGCATGGCCTCAGACATAAATTTGGACTTGACGAGCATATAGTCCGGGTGCAGTCGTACAATAGCCATGGCGGTAAAGATGGTCTCAACCGTCTCCATACACAGAGGCTTGCCAGAAGGCGTAACGCGCGTATTCGCGGAGTATTCGCGTATTCGACGAATTGCCTCCCTCGACTCCAAAAACGTGGGGAGAGGAGGGGCAAGTCTCGAGAGTTGATTCGGTAGCGACAGCAGCTTGTCCACCTGAGTGATGAAGTAGACAGCGCTGGTGTCGTGTCGCAATTGGGCCAGTTCCCGCCAAGCTCCGTGACCGTCAGAATACTCTTCGTAGCTGCGAACAAGAGCGTTCGCAGTACCCGTGGTAACGCGGCAGAGGAAGTCATAAAACAGTTGATTCGCTTCCTCAAGATAATGTTTATCCTCCCTCACCTCTTGGAGCGGAGTAGACGCCATAAGCAACAATGCTAGAGAAGGGTGGCGGCAAGACGGCTTAATTCTCGAACAAAACTCGTCCCAATGTCCTTCCTGGTCAGTTTTACCAGAAAAGTGCGAGTCCGCGGTAAGCCCCTTAGTCATATAAGAAAGACTAGGCAAAGGACGTTGCCCACTAACGGGCGACAAAGGTAGATGCTTGTCCTCAGGGACAGGAGCGGCGTTGAGGCCTGGTTGATGAAGGTTGCTCAGGCTGTAGAGCTGAGCACTCAAACCTTTCACCATATCCTTAAGCGCCGAGATATCCTCCTGCTGGTTACTCAGCATAACATCTCGCGAAGTCGACTCGCCAGAATAGGACACTTCATACTCTGGCGCGCTACCAGCAGGTGGCGGTGTCGCAGCTTGGCTGTAGCTCTTCCCTTTGACCATAGTGAATTCTCTTACGCGCAGCGGAAAATTTGCGTGATAAACAAAAATGGATCCTCACTTACAACGTAAGTGGGCCCATAACCTTTTGGAATTCAGAGTCGGGTAATTTGCAAAAGCAACTGCTAACTTTCATTATCACAAGATATACCAGTTCGCAGCTCGAAACGCCACGAACATTTGCGTGCCATCATTACTGATTGGCCAGTCTAAGTGAAAGTTCGCTATTCAGTTAGTTATGACGTGCCACTGCCAGGTTCATAACGACTGCAGTGACACGTGTGCGATGGGCCGTGAACTATTACACACTGTGTCTTGCCGATGGTCATCATGTGATCCAACGGCCACGATTAGTTCAGCAGATCTAGATCTAGATCTAAGGGTTTCATAGGGTTTCTTCAGGGTTTCTTCAGGGTTTGATCATCCTGAGTGCTGTACAGGGCCTAGACAGTCATGCTTTACATCAAACTGATCAGCAGACACTGCAGATTCCAACAGGAAGCGCCAGTGAGAAAGTATCGCACACGTTCACAGAAAGAACCTCACAGGGTGCTGCTCCTGCGCGTGGCTTCCAACAGGGTGGACGCGATACACTATACAGGAACTGCCACGACGGTGCACGTATCCTCGGCAACGGCGCAACGCATCGCCGCCCTGCTTCTCTCGGGTTTGCCCTCCTGCGCCCTGCTCGGCTAGGGCGGCGCTCGGCGCTGTCCCCCTCAGGAGCCCAGAGGGAACCTTAGGGCAACTTGCTGTCACGCTGGTGGTGCGCTCGGTCACCCAAGGCGGGCCGAGGATGGCTCTCCACATGTTGAAGCGCTTTAAAGCTGTAGCGAGCAGGCTCAGGTGAATGTGTTCGTTTCGCTCCAATGTCGACGCTGCTTTGCTTCGATGCGTGCGATTCTCATCCGCCCCACCCCCTGCACCATGGCCGTGCTAGCTCCATGCTCCTGGCGGCTGGTCCCCTGGGCAGTCACATTTCTCGCAATTTCACCACGGCCGCCTCAACAGGGCTAACGCAATTTCGCCGCCCCCGCGGCAGGAATTCCGCCGCTTCCAAGCCCGCCGCTGCCCCCTTATCCTCCCCCGTCTCCACCACCACCCACTCCTCCAAGACCACCGAGCCCTCAGCCCCCGCCATTGCCCCTGTCCCCGCCACCTCCCATCCCAGAGCAGGACCAGGACAGCACCCTGATGGTCCAACGCGGGGGAGGCGCGCTATTGCTAGCACGCCACCTCCACTTCGTGGACGACGATATCCCGCCACGCTTGGCCTTCCGGCTGGGCACTCCTCCGCTGCATGGATCGCTGTTCCAGGTGTGTCTCTTGCAGTCGTAGGTCTCTTGCAGTCTCCGTCAGCTTCCCTCTGGACTGCCATCCTTCGCACATGGCATTGAGAAAGGAATGCAGATGCACGGGCAGTTCGAGCTTCACACTGAAAGTGACAGCGGCATGCGGTGCATGCGGGCCGGTTACACGCGGGCTCGGTGCCGGGACATCTACTCGCGCATGGCCCCGGCGCTGCGGAAGCTGATCCCCGGCGCAGTTGAAGGACGTCTCTGGGGGAGGGGGAGTGGAACAGAACGGGCAGCGCTTATCTCCCGGTGACCGTTTCTCCCAGGTGAGGTGCTCCCTGCTGGAACGGAACTGAGGGCTCAATCCCCATTGCTCAACCAATGGGTGATGCAAGTCCACGTGTGCGTCCACATGTGCAGCTCCCTCGGAACGCCCCAGATCCACCTGGCAGCCACGTAGCGGAGAGGCTGGGCATGCCGCAGAGAGTGATGGACATGTGCTCAGAGAGAATGGTGCCAGTCAGCGGATGTCAGCACAGAGCCGCATTGCCCTGCGGCAGACGGCAGCCGTTCGCTCAATGTACTCAGACTCGGTGACCCAACGGGGGATCCAACGGTTCTGAGAACTTGGGTGGTTTCTGCTGCCGAGCCTGGTCGGTAGAGGGGTTACGGGATGCAGGGTAGCCCCAAACACATAGGCGATACCTTCTCCCCAACCTTCCCCCAGGGAGGCATCACGAGCTGCGCCTGGTGGGGGGGCTGAGAGGGGGAACGCGGCGCAGGTGGAGATCAAACGGAGGGTATATCATGTATCGTGCGGCTCGTAATGCGACCAATGCGCAAAGACCCTGTCAAGGATGCGAGGGCTTCGAGGCGCTCCAGCGGAGCAATAGCACCGAGCTCGCCCACCAGCAGGACGCCTTCGATGTGCGCGTCGAGGAGGCTAGGAGCGAGCGGCTGCTGCACACGATCATGCAGCAAGTGGCCATCACAGACGCGAGGCCCTGGCAGGTACTAGCAACCGTCGCCTCCGAATATAAGTTTCGAGCTTCGGTTACCCTGCCCCGCTGGTGCGCGCTTGAGTGGCCAGATGAGCCTCAATGCCACACAGAGACCAGGGCATGCAGCTGCAGGCCCGCGCGCGGCCTCTGAAGGTGGTGGCGGCGGCTGCTCCGGCCAGGGTAGCACCGCGACGCCCTCTACGCTGCCAACGCCTGATGCAGCACGTCCGGCTGCGCCCCCTCCGCTGCTCACCCTGCCCGATGCGGTGCCAGCGGCGCCAGCACCTTTCCAGATGCCCGTGGCGTCTCCCACCCCCCCACCTGGGCAGCGAGGGTTAGACGTCCGAATACGTCCACCGGAGCTGGAGGAGCGGACGGCCGTGATCTTGAGCGCGCGGTATCTGTGGACGGAGGGCACCCGCGAGGACGAGCAGCTGGACGACGCATGTGTCACATACGTGGTCACCAGCTCCCCTTCCGAGGGCCACCTGCGTGTAGGTATATGACCCGTGTTGTGCGCACGCGCCGCGCACGGTGCCCGTATCTGGCGGTTCCTCTCCATTGCTCTCGTTGGCCATCGCTGCCGGGGAGCCGCTGCAGGCTGCAAGCGGAGGAGGCGCCGGGGAGGCACACCGCGCCCGAGGCTCACCCTAGACTGGACCCATTAGGATATGCCGTTCATTCTTAACAGTGGCAATTATCTGAATCGGACAGTGCATATGCGATTCCAGAGATCAAGATATGACACAAGGTACAAAATTCTAATGGGTCCGGTCTAGCTCGCCCGCATTGCAGGAGGGGTTTGCGGACTGCAAGTACCAACAACCATTAATGCATCTAATCCTGTGAATAAATACCGGGAAGTATCAATGATATGGCGCATCTAAGCCATGATGCATCTGAGCCGTCGGATCTTTGCAGAGCTGCCCTGTGCCTGGGAGGTGGCCTCCCCAAAAAAGGGCAGTTTGAAGACGACCTGAGGGCGCCAAACCTGGATCCACGTGAGTCGCGCGCGTGTGTCGGAACGCCAGGATCCACGTGAGTCGCGCGCGTGTGTCGGAACGCCAGGATCCACGTGAGTCGCGCGCGTGTGTCGGAACGCCAGGATCCACGTGAGTCGCGCGCGTATGTCGGAACGCCAGGATCCACGTGAGTCGCGCGCGTGTGTCGGAACGCCAGGATCGTAGGCCCTATACATGCCAGCTGTGTCACGCATCGGCGGCTGGAGCAAAACGTAGACCCCGAGGTGAGCACGCAGGCCGGAGGAGTTCTGAGGCCGAGCTATGCAGCACGTTGGTATCATCATACGAAAGGTTCGATGCGAGCTGGCTGGGGACTGGCGCGGTGCAGGTGGCGTGCGCGTGCCCACCAATACGAGCTTCACTCAAGCCGATGTCGCAGATTCCACGGTGGTCTATCACCACACCACTGTATATGACGACTACGGTATCAAAGAGGATGGCGCGTCCCTCGCCGTGTCCACACGGTGTGCTGAGGCCGGCACCAAGGCGGCCGCCATTGCTTGCCACCTGCCAATATATATCCAGACGACTGAGAAGGTGTGCCTCACCGCGCCACGTCGGCCGCGGACGGCTGCAACGCTTCCCCGCGCGCCTCGACGGCCATGCCCTCGGAAGCGGCGGCGGCTGGCGGCATGCCTCTGCTACTTGTGACAGGCGCAGCAGCCGGCGCACGTGTCAACATGTCTCAACTCTCGAACCCACAGCACTGACGCGCGGCCCGCCCTTCGGCCCAACGAAGGGAAGCTTAGCGAATGTCGTCCGCACCTCTGTACACGTGGCGTGGACTTTGCCGCCTAGGCAAGCTGGCGATGAAACGTCAACGGTGGGTGCTTTGTGCACTTCCACGATAACCATCCGAGCACACAGTCAAGGCTTTCACAAAGAGGGTGGACGGTGGGTACCCCTCCCCCCTCTCCCTACTCCCCCTTCTTCCGCAGGGTCCACCCCCACCACCGCCACCCCCCCCTTCGCCTCCGCCTGCTCCTCCGTCCCCTCCGAGGCCGCGTTCACCTCCTGCACCCCCTGCCCCACCGCCTGCCCCACCTCCGCCCCTCCCGGGAAGGGTTGTGGCGGTTCGGGCCGAGTGGACCCTGGCTCTTAGGGGCGGGATGGAGCTGGCCTCGTTGAATGCCTCCGCCCTTGCCCAGCTGGAGGCCACGATCACGGGCGCCTTAGCAGCTGCCGCGGGCACCTCCACGGAGATGGTCACCATTGTGCAGCTCGCTTCCAGGGGTAACAGGTGCCTCCCCTGAGGGGGCGCTGCCTGCTACCGCCCCACCACTTTCCTCCAACGGGATGGAGGGGCGGCTTATTGCGGGGGGGTGCAACGTGTGCACCCATCCCCACTGTGGCTGCGCGGAGGATGCTCCCTTCGCCGCCGAGCTCGTGTGCACGCTGCATGTGATAGATCTCGGGAAGTGCACCCGCGGCCGCTGAGCCGGTGTGCTGAGCCCGGATTAACGCTAGGGGCGTTGGCACAAGACGCGGCTCAAAGGGTTTCTGGGGCGGTGTGGTCGAGCGCGTGGCAGCACGGTGCTGGTGCAGTCCCTCGTGCACGCCCCAACGGAAGCCGCCGCCGCAGCCGTCGTGCAGGTACTCCGATGTCCTCGATGGGTGCGCCGCGCAGACGGAGGACAGTTGTCGTGCAGTCCCTCCGATCCGGCAGTCGTGCTCCGTCGATCTCGTGTGGCAAGAGGAGACCGTTGGCCGGCCTCCTCTAACAGCCTTAGGATCTGAGGGTTGGGATCAATGCGCTCTTGCGTCAGGGCGGGCGGCAGCCTCATCACGGGCAGGGGCGCGGTTTGTCCCGCAAGCTGCGGAGCGCTTTTGGGGGGGCTGACGCAAGTCCACCAGTGCCCATAGCTTCTGATTGGCCAAGGGGTGGCGTGAACACTGCTGCTTATTTGCGAGAGACAGCCTGCTCGCAGCTGCTGATTGGGGGAGGGTGAGCGGTGCTTGCAGCTGCTCGTCAATGGCAGCAGTATCACCAGCACCCTGGTGCAAGGCCCGACAGCCGCCACAGGCGTAACTGTGTTTCCAAAAATGCTGCACCCCCCGCCAGTCTCCCCTCCACCTCCTCCATCCCCGCCGCTGACCCCACCATTCCCGCCCTGGCCTCCACTCATCACGAGTGTGTACGACGACACCGATGTGGTGCGTGCTCACTACTCCCGCTGTCCCCCTCGCGTTGCTGCTCAGTAGCCTCGCTTCGCCTGCAAGGGTGTCACAGCGCGCCACCTTCAATGAACACGTGAGCGCGCTAATGTTGATTTGCGGGATGAGATGGAAAGGGCTTGGAGTGGTTTTCTTTTTGTGGGTTGCCGCGGCGGTGCTGTATTTCGTTTCGAACACTGACATCGAGATGGGCTCCAACAAAAGTGTGCGTATGCGGGGAGGGGCTGCCGGGCTTGGTGGTGGCAGCCCAATGAGCCCAACTGTGTATGCCGGGAGGGATTGTCAGGCTTGGTGGTGGCAGGCCAATGAGCCCAACTGTGTATGCGGGAGGGGCTGTCAGGATTGGTGGTGGCAGGCCAATGAGCCCAACTGTGTATGCGGGGAGGGGCTGGCAGGCTTGGTGGTGGCAGGCCAATGAGCCCAACTTCGGCTGCAACGCGACACTCAACTCAAGCAACGCGCTGGCGGGCACCAACCACTCGCTGAACAACTCGACATGCACGAGCCGCGATAAGGAACTCATGTGGTGCGTGCTCAGTCTCCTTTCTCTTTGGGAGATACAACACACACTAGGATTCAAATGTGGTCCTTCTGCCCCCTCCCCCTTCCCCCTCTCTCGCCCCCCAGGCGCAACATACAATGCACAATAGCACGAACCTAGCGGCATCCTTCAGCCACCTTCTAGGCGAAACATAACCTCCCTAGGCGCAACATAAGTCGAGTGCAGATCGAATGGGGGACCTCCACCCCTCCCTTAGGCGCAACATAAGTCCAGTGCAGACAATGTGGGGACCTCACCCTCCACTCCCTAGGCGCAACATAAGTCGCAGTGCAGATCGAATGTGGGGACTCCACCTCCACCTCCCTAGGCGCAACATAAGTCGCAGTGCAGTGCAGATCGAATGTGGGGGACCTTCACCCTCCACCTCCCAGGCGCAACATAAGTCGCAGTGCAGATCGAATGTGGGGTATTTCCGCTGCTTGTCACTTTGCGGGCGCTGCAAAGGCGCCACCCCACCTTCTGCGCCACTCTCCGACATTCACCAAATGCGGTGCCCCGATCGGGATTCCATGGCTGCATCCCGCGCTTGACGCATCCACGCCCCCCCCCTTGACGGCCGTGCCCTTTACCTGACATGGGGGGGTGTGGGTGCGCAGGTCGGTCGCAGGAACTCTGGCCGTGCCTTTGCTTATGTTCGAGACGGCCGTGCTGTTTGTGCTGCGCTGGACCCCCGCACAGGTGAACCATGGATGGGCCACACCCTCGGAAGGCCCCCCTACACGCATCTCGGCGAGGCAAGCTTTGCAACTCTGCGCCCATTGCATGCCGCCGCAGCCGGCTCGGAGCGGCGGCTCCCCCGGGGCGTGTGCCGGGTGGATGCCCCATGCAGGCGCTGGTCCGGCGGTGGCCGAGCACGCTCCGGCCGCGTGTCCCGACTGGTGCGCTAGAGTGCTCCAAGAGGGCGCAGCAAGCTTAGTTAGAGCACGGAGGTGGTTGGATAGACTGCTGTTGATGGCACGGCATGTCCTTGTTCTTGGGGTTTTTGGGGCGCTTCGCTGGCGAAGGTGGTTACCCTCTGCGCCGCTGAGAGGGCGCCTCGCTGGCGAAGGTGGTTACCTTCTGCGCCGCTGAGAGGGCGCCTCGCTGGCGAAGGTGGTTACCCTCTGCGCCGCTGAGAGGGCGCCCGTGGTATCCTTTGCGAAGGCGCATGTGACGCCCGGGCTCGGTGGGGTGCCGGAGGGGTGCAGCCACAGAGGCCTGCAGCGATGGCGCGGGGCGTACAGGAGGGGTCCGGGATAGACCCGAGGGATAAGCTGTTGGTTCTGGACGGGATGCGGGTGCTCGGGGCGGTGCACATCGTGGCCTTCCACCTGTATCAGGTTCCAAGCATGACCCTCCACGTTGCAACACACACACGCTGCCCTGTTTGCTGCCACCCGTCCCTCATCCGCCCAGCCACCTCCCTGTGCGTTCGATGCGTGGCGAGGATCTAACGGCCGAGGCCCGCCGTGCGCTCGGTGACCATGCGGAGGCCGTGCGGTGGTGGCAGGAGGTGGAGATGTCGGATGGCACCGTATACCGCAGCAGCTTCTGCGGGTTCGGCAAGTACTGGATCCCGTTCTTCTTCCTTCTGTCGGGCTTCGTGCTGAGTCTCTCCAACGAGCGCTCGGCTCACTCCGGGACGCTGGGGAATGCCGGCGCAGTCGCAGAGCCCTTCTTGGCCGGCTCAGACGCCGCGAGGGCCTGGGCCGTCCTCAAAGCGGCGTGCCAGCACATGTCGGCTGCGGCCTCGCACCTGAATCGCCGTCTGAGTAAAGTTTTCCCACTGCACGCTGGTGCGCTACCCTGTGTGCGCCACTTCGGCTGCGTTCTTGCTGGAAGCCATGGGCCAGGAGGAAATCCTCTTCGGGTACCAACACGTTGTGGCTGTGGCTGTCATGGATACATGAAGTAGCAAGCCAACGGGAACGATAGAGGGAGAAAAGCAACGGCGCGCCCTTACCCTTAAGTTAGACGAACTTGCGGGGGTTTATGCCGTAAGTGCAGAGCGGATTCGCGAGGTCTTCGCTATGTTTATGATATACTCGCGGAGGCGTCATAAGCGGTTACGGGACGGAAACGCGCGGATGGCTAAGCTGTTCCTGGCTTATACAAGTAGCGAGAGGGTGCGAATTCACGCGTGCGAAAGACTGTACGAGCGGGCTAGTGAATTCACACTGAATAGCTATATTACGGGCCTTAAAGTCACGGTGTTTAAGGCTATATGTCGCTGATATGTTTTTGAAAGATCAAGCTGAGAATGATCCACCACAGGCGAGTTGCAAGCTATATTCGGTACAGTCGGTAATATAGCTTGAAACTCGCCTGTTGCAAAAACATATCAGCGACATATAGCCTTAAACACCGTGAATTTAAAGCCTGCAATATAGCTATTTAGTGTGAATTGACTAGCCCGCTCGTACAGTCTTTCGCACGCGTGAATTTGCACCCTCTCGCTACTTGTATCAGCCAGGATCAGCTTAGCCATCCGCGCGTTTCCGTCTCGTAACCGCTTGTGACGCCTCCGCGAGTATATCATAAACATAGCGAAGACCTCGCGAATCCGCTCTGCACTTACGGCATAAACCCCCGCAAGTCCGTCTAACTTAAGGGTAAGGGTGCGCGGTTGTTTTTCTCCCTCTATCGTTCCCGTTGGCTTGCTACTTCATTTCTCGATGACAGTACAGAGGCAGTACAGCACGGCGACAACAATGCAGCGGCACCAGTACAAGGGACAAGTCCTTGATGCCGATTTGGTTGATTGTCCCAGTCACGGTGCAGAGTCCAGATGCCAGCGGCGCAACAGAGGCAATGCAGAGACAGTACAGACATCGCATTGTGTGCAGGCGTCTTTCAACTTTCTGACTTCTCGAAACAATCAGTAAAAACCATGGTACCGTACAGGACAGAGCGAAATTTCCATCGGAGCCGAAATCGCTCGTGTTCTGGTGTGTGCCACGTCACGCCACGTAGGACGAAAACGCCGGGAAACGACAGTAAAAGGCAGCCAATACTACACTGCAGCACAAAGGTTTTTTTCTTGCTGCGAGAGGGGGTCAGCTTGCAGGCCTTCCCCCCTCAGCTGTGGCTGCCACCTCTCAGCGCGCCCACTCGCTGCCAGCCTGACCTCGCGGGGGGAGGCGTTCTGTGCAGTGGCGCTGCTGGGTGCAGCCGTCATCCACCTTGTCCAGGATGGCCAGCGCGCGGTGGGCGCGGAGGAGGCCGGGGGCACCCTGCTCTTGGTGCACTCGTGGTACGAGCCCTACCACTGGGACCTGAACGGTCCGTCGTGGTTCCTCTCGAACATGGTGCTGTTTTGGCTGGCGGCGCCACACTGGTGCTCTGCCGCGCAGCGGTGCTCGCCGGGCGCAGCTGCTGCGATGGCTGCCGGATGCTGGGCTGCGTCCTTTGCACCGCACGTCGCTTGCTACCACCTCCACGATCTCCCCCTGTACAAGCGCTGGTGCGCCCTTACCCATCCACTATCCCCACCTCGTCCAACCAATGCGCTTCGGTTTCGATTATGTAACCTCGTGTGGTCATGGGCTCTTCCCTGGTCTTGTCTCAACCCAGGATGCCGTGGAGCACATTTGGTTGGCATCGGAAGCCGGGCGATTCGCCCTCTGCGCTGAATTGAATTATATTGTCAGCTGGACGAAGGGATCGTGTCACCTCTGCGGTGGTACAAATGACAGTGCCTGCTCACCCCCTCCTTGTCGCACCCGATGAGCTGCGGGCTTAGCATGTGATGCCAGTCTCTTGCGAGGTGTTTGTTGCCGTGTTGGACCGCCGGCCGTTCATCACAATCACTGCGCGCTTCCCCTGGGTGCCGGCCGTTGATCACAATCACTGCGCGCTTCCCCTGGGTACTGCAGGTACGGAATATATCTACACAACTTCATCGAGTTCCACCCCCTCGCAAACTGGTACGGCGTGGCGTGTGGGGTCTTCATGGGGCGCCTGCGGTGCGACACGCAATGGTGGCTGCTGGGCCTTTGCCGGCGGTGGGGCATCTCGGTGCTGCTGTGCCTGATCCTGCTCTTCTTCTGCATAGCCACCCCTCCCGGCTTCGAGATGGGCACGTACGAGCTCATGATTGGGAAGGTGCGGATAAACACGTCCACCGATCTTGAGCCGGTCTGAACAAGCAAGTCGGACACTCGGGATGGAGGAGGGCGGGGGAGGAGGAGAGGGTGGTCAGGCCCATGCATGCGGACAGGGGGAGCGAGGGGCAATTCTGTGAGGCGAGAAGCATTGCAGTGGGGGAGAATGTGGCATTGCAGGGGGGGAGAACGTGCGCCGATGTGGCTTTGTCTGCGGCAGTGCACCCCTCAAGAGGCAAGGGCCGTGTGTGCGCGCTGCCGGGCAGTGCACTCATTATAGGGGTGCTGTATTTTGCAGGGACCAGCCTCGTTACCCGTTTTTGGCACCCTTATCTACCTCGCGGCGATCAGTGCGCAAGAGGACTTTTTGGCGGGGTGGTTTCTGGCCAAATTGAGTGCAATAGCGTGGATCGCGTGGCCGCTGTACATCACCCACGTGGCAGCGCACCCAGCAGTCAAGGCGCTCGCCCGACTCGTCACTGATGGGGATACCGAAATTAGTGTTTTCCTCATGCAGCCCGCGCTGATTCTCCTCGTAGCTGGAGGATCGGTGAAACTCTTGGATATGTGTGCACGCTTCCGGACCTTCGTTCGATCAGATGCGTGCACAGGCTGGCGACTTGCGGGACGTTCGATGCCTCGCAACTACAACGTGAAAGTGGTCCCTCTGATGACAGAGGAGATAAACACAGCACACGGTCCGGAGTTTCTCGTTGGGATGACATTATTGAGTGGCGCCAAGAATGGGAAGCATGAGGTCGAGCTCGATGATGCGCGAGAGCGTGGTGCAAGGGCATGAGGTGGTAACCCGGTAGCAATGCAACAGGCGACCTCGGTGGCAATATGGATATTTGGCATTCTCTTGGCCCATCACACATGCTGCTGAGATGATATTGAGGGGAAAACTATGACGGCAGCCATTCGCCATGGGTGTTTGGCAGTTGTGCAGCCAATGTGCGTGGTGAGCAACCTTGGACCACGCAAGTGCGCAATTGAACCGTGAGATGCATTGATTCATTGTGAGGAGTGCCAATTAGATGCGCAGAGATAAAATAAGCTTTTTGCTGACATGGAGATGGGATTATGGCAGCAGTAGAAAATGTGAACGGGTAAGGACCACAGCGCACTGGTCATTGATTGGTTGATGACAACCCTGCATTCTAGAAATTCATTTTTGGTGTGCTTATCCTTGGACCGATCAATTTTGCCACACTGTAGCTGCGGAAGATCGGCTGCACTGTATACCCACGCCGGGGATCGAAGGGTTCAGTACACACTTCGGGACACTCATCCGGATTCTCCGGAGCTCATTAGTGAAGAATTGGACCCCCTAAGCCGATTTGGGCCACCTGAACCCTTCTGCAACTGCACTGCCGGAGCACTGCTGCTCTGTCTCTGACACCAGTTCACCCGAGCTGCTCGAGCCATCTTCCCGCCACCAAGCCTGCGCTCAAAACCACCCCCTGCTCCGTGCTTGCCCTAAAGCCTGGTCTCAATAGAGCTTGTCCACCCACTATACATCCGGCTATCCTAAGGGGCTGAGAATGATAAACTGGATTGCTCTCATCTGATCGTGCGCGCCCGCCATTGATCTGCGCTTGCAACCGTCTACCCCCAACGCCAACCCTATGGGGCTGAAACCCTTGCACTGAATACCCTGCCAGAAAGCTGCGAACAACTGGAGCAATGCGCTTCACACTTGCACTGCAACGGTTGTGCTGCACTGCCCTCTGTGTCCGAAGCCCTCCCAGTGGTTGATAGGTCAACAGCCGGTCGGCGCCTTCCCAGCAGCTGCTTGTTACTATTAGTTCCGGCACGGCCAACAACCTCGCCCCGTGGGCAGGGAAGCTGATGAGACGCCGTATGCTGCCGTGCAACCTGTTGTAAGTGAGCATGCAAAGGTGTGGATGCAAAGGTAGAGTGCGTCGAATGAGAAGTAAGTTCCAGCACGCAAGCCCCGCAGCAGCAGCAGATAAATAGGGGTGACGTGACACGATGCGCCTGCAAAGTGCCTATTCTCCCGCATTGAGGTGGGTCAACCCACCGTAAGCGGAAATTCTAATGGCCTATATGACGCATGCATAAATCGAGTTGAGGCATTCAACCTATGCGTCGGGAGTAGTAGTCCGAAATAATGGTTCTTTGGGTGTCAGCGCACCACAAAATACTCGCGATAATCGTTTTTGGCCGATTTTCTCCTGCTTCCACTCAATGTGCGCCATTTTCGCATATATTTCGCTCACCAACCCAGTTTGCCTCGGCATGCGCCCGAAATTTCTCCCTGCGCCCCGAGTTTTTCTCCTCCAATTGGGTCGATAATATTCAAGCGTGTGTAGTGAACGTCCACCTTCGCCTGTGCATAATAACTGTCAAATACGCTCCGAGGTTTGTTCACTTGTTTCACTGAGGTGTGATATGAAGTCATAAAATGAATCGGCTTTGCATCATACACGCCTAGGTTTTCTAAAACCTCTAACCGGTTATACGGCGCGGCGGGGTTTCGGGGTTATAACCTGGGTTATAAAAAATAACCTTTGGCGACGAAAACCCAGGTGTTTTTCGTGTTAGAAAACCGGGTTTTTATTACTTAAAAAAAATATTAAAAAAATAAAAAAAAAACGTTTAATTTAATTAAAACCCCGGTTATTTTTGTGTAAAATAACCCGGTTTTTTCCCTAAAATATGGGATGGAGTGCATGGTTTTTCAAAATTTACGATTTCACATAGCGGTGACACGGTTCGAGATGAAATATGCAACATCCTCTGAGAGAATTTCTTCGCCTCTCGCCAGAGAGAGTTGCTACGGCAGCCGCTGGCAGGCTTGCCCCAACCTTAGGGGCATAAACAGAGGAGTCGGAGCCTGAGGATGTGGATGAGGAGGCAGAGGGTGAAGCGCCCGAGTGCGCCAGCACGAATGCATTCAGGAACAGCTGTCGATATTTTCTGTCGATATTCGCAGCCCTGACGAAAGGCAGACGCAATTAAGCGCTTTTTACGTCGTTGTCTTCAGAATTCTTCTGGGAACTCGCGGAAAGGTCTCCCGGAACTCGCGTGCCGGCAATTGTACACCCGAAGTTGCAGTCGGCACAAACAGGTCGCGTCTAACGTAACCACGCTGATACCAGTTGTTCGGGGGTGCTCTCTAAGAGCCTCTGATTGCAATCCAAAGAGCAATAGAATGGAACTTAACCACAGCAACAATTGTTGGGGACTCGGAGCCGGTGGTGTCAGCATTCTCGGGCTCCCGTAACGTTATCGCAAAAGACTTGGAGAGACTACTTATCGTTGGGAAAGCTCACATGGCCTTGCGCCCGGATTGTGTTTTCAATTTCAAGCATGTGGCACGGGAC
The DNA here is from genome assembly GCA_001247695.2 of Cymbomonas tetramitiformis. Taxonomy (NCBI): domain Eukaryota; kingdom Viridiplantae; phylum Chlorophyta; class Pyramimonadophyceae; order Pyramimonadales; family Pyramimonadaceae; genus Cymbomonas; species Cymbomonas tetramitiformis. Next base: position 14,460 of record LGRX02030228.1, read on the forward strand.
CACAATAAGCTGGCTGACAGCCTGGCCAACTTCGCACTGGATTCTGGCATGCCGGCAACGACAAGTGTGAGAGACCCGCTTGCATTTATTATCATGGCGGTTAAGGGCTTCGACAGTGCCCGGGAAGTGATGGAGAGGCAACAGTCCTTAGAGCCACGTGAGGCCCAAGGGCAGGACACCTTGGCCCCTTCAGTAATTGATGCCCTCAGTGGTAATTTGGTCCCGGACCCCCTTTCCGCACCAGCTAGGGATCCGGGGGAGTTCCGGGTGGGAACTATCCATGAGTGTACCCAGTTCTGGGACACGGTGGTAACATCATCAGAGATGGGATTGCTGGTCAAAGAATGGGCAAAGAATGGAGTCTCCATCTCGGATTTCTTCCAACATTTTTCAGGCACTTACGAAGGGGCTCGTTTCGACTCAAGAACACCCCCGAAGATGCAGTTCAAGAATCATGCGATACCGGATCATTTGATCCCCTGGATCTCTGGGAAGATACAGGACGAGCTCAAGTGGGGAGCGATAAGAGTCTGGGGCAAAGAAGGGGAGTGCTCTCCCCCGCATCTTGTTATGCCGGTAGGGGTGGAGCCAGCCAAACCAAGAAAGATCAACGATGCAAGATTCCTTAACCTTTGGTGTAAGGATATTCCGTTTACTTACGAGTCGGTGACAATGCTTCCACAAATCTTAGAGGTGGGGGATCCGGCATTTATTATGGACCAAGCGAACGGATTCTTCCATGTGAGGCTTACAGAGGAGTCGCAACAGTACATGGGTTTCCTGTGGGAGGGCGTTTATTACGTCTATACAGTTCTCAATTTTGGATGGAAGCTAGCGCCGGTCATTTATAGCGCCTTCGCGGGGAATTCGCGGGATTCATCCGGCGGCTGGGGATACCATATTTATACTACATTGATGATAATGCCGGTGGACCGGCCCCAGTGGGAGCTTCGACTCTTACGCGAAACAGGAAAGAGCCGAAATCTCGGTGTTCGTTGTCAACATGCATGACGGCGGCGGGATATTTTATTCATCTGGAAAAGACGGAGTTCATTCCGTCCTTGACCATCACCTGGCTAGGCATTGGCGTTGACCTTGCGAAGCAGGAATTCTTCATCCCGCAGACAAAATGGGAGAAGTTCTTGAGCCTGGCAACGGACCTGCGAGCTTCGTCAAATATTTCGGCCAGAGACCTGGAGAGAGTGGCAGGAAAGTTGGTTTCAATGTCAATTGCAGGCCCAGGTATCCTTATAGCATGCAGGAAGCTGCATGCCTTTCTGGCAAAAAGGCACGAATTCTGCACAAAAAGTTTTTTCCTGAACAGTAAGCAGATGAGACATTTCAAACTCTACTTGAGTCAACTCTTCCAGCCGTCGTTGATTAAGGTGTCCGCATTCAGAAAGCAGGCCCACTGCTCGATACTTGTGGATACAAACGACGATTGTACAAAAGTCACGGCATCAATCAGAGCAGGGGAATTCCAAGATGAAATTTCGTGTTATCGAGATTTGAGAACCTGCTCGTCGGTGGATCAATCAATTTTGATTTCAGAAGCCTTGTTCGAAATCCCAGTAAAACGGGTCCCGCAACGCTGGGACATAATCTTGGATAAAAATATCTGGGATTCATCGAGAGTCCTCTCGTCTAACCTGGGCACAAAGGCATGCAAGGACTTGGCAGAAAAGCTCTATAGATTTGTCGCGGATAACAACTTGGAGCTGAAGGTGGTTTCCTTTTCAAGGGGACCTGATGGAGCTATTGTAGTCCCGGATGAAGAGTCTCATTATTCACTAATGCCACGGTTCTCTCCTCTGTTGAACATGATGTTTGGACGGCACAACATCGACTGCTTCGCAACAACGGCTAATGTTCGGGGATGCCCCAAAATGCGATTTTGCTCAAGGCTGCCAGAGAAAGAAGCTTGTGGCACCAATGTCTTTGCCTATCCACTAGCGGGACTAAACTGTTATGCTAATCCGCCTTTTGCATTAATGGGACCGTTCCTGATGTATCTAAGAGAACAAAAAGCGCCAGCCTCTGTGGTTGCTCCACAGTGGGATGGTTTCTCTCCAGATGGGTTCTGGTGGACTGCGTACAATAAACTGTGCAAACAGAAGTTCAGACTCGCCGAAGCAGGAGGAGAGGTCTGTTTCCAACAACTTAGAAATGGAAGATGGTTAGAGGCAGGCCCACTCCCGTGGGCAGTCTGGATTTTTAGATTCGATTTCTCTTAAGAATACTTCGTATTTCAAAAACAAAAAATTTATGTGATATATTAATAGCCTCCCAGAGTAATCCGTTTACCTTGGAAAATAAATTGTTGTGAACACCTGTAACTTTCGGGGAAGGGGAACAATTTGAGGTTGACAGGGTGGTGGCAAGAGCCTGTTGAGAAAAGCCCCTGACTGGGCCGCCATACAACTAAGAACGAAGGAGCTTCAGGAAGCAACGGCCCGGGATGTGCATCAATCGGCCAAACTCCGGAATTTGCGGGCCCTAGGGGAATTCCTGGCTTGCATGACCCCACCAGAATCATTGGATTCGTGTACAACACAACACATCTTATGGTATCTTATTTACTTGGAACAGTTCGGTAAGACTAACGTGCATTCGGCCACGTGTCCTCAACTGGGAAGATGTAGTTGCCCAGTCAGGCAAGCCGCAAGTTCGGTGAATTCCCTTATCGGCAGACTCTCTAGTGCCTTCCAGGATTTCGGAAGGAGTGGGTCGGACAACCCGTGCACGGGTAGAGTGGTTAAGGTCTATGAAACAATGACCAGGAACGGACAATTGCAAGCAAGAATCACCCCAAATCAAGCAACACCACTATTCAGTTGTACGATCGACAAGCTAGTGATTCACATGAACGCAGAGGCAACTGGTTTTGCCTCGACACAAGATTGGATACTTTTGTTCATCACTCTTAGATGTAAGGCAATGAGCCTGATGGACCTATACTGTACGCTCTGAAGAGACCGGCGGAGCTGGGCGCCACAAGGGTGGAAGGAATCATAAGATTCCCTGATAACTCTGGTTTTCTCTTCAACTACCCGTGGGGGAAGACACTCCGTTCGGGTGATGAACACGTTTTCAGACTCCCCGATAAATCTAAATGCCCCATCTCAGCGTTGGAAAACTACCTCCTAGTGATAAAAATTTTGGGTCTGAACCTTGCACAAGGATTCCTGTTCAGACCAGTCAGGTATGGCAAAGTGGAGAATAGTCCAATTTCCAGGAAACAGATGAATTCAGACCTCAAATGCTGGTTGCAAAAAGCAGGGTTGTTCATTGGGGAAACATTCTTCAGCATTCGGACGGCGGGAGCAATTGAACTTTTCCTTGAAGGAGCCGACCTGCAGCAGGTTATGGGACAGGCGTATTGGAAAACAGAGAGGATTGCTAGACATTATATGAAAGTGTGGCAAGTCTTGGGAATGTCATCCTCAAGGCAGGTAGAGAAAGTCTCGACGAAAGAATACATGGAGCTGAATGCGGCACAATCATTCGTGCGGGTATTTGTATGAGTAATTTGATTATTAATTTCTGTTGGCTCGAGTTTGAGAGTTGGGGTGAAAAGGCGTCAAGAGGCGGGGGTTGTGAGTGTTGGCGGAGAGGCGACGCTGGAGTGGTGCCTTGTTGCTTCGCCTTACTTTCCGCTCTTTTTCTCGCCATTCCTACCCAACGGGAGCGGATCGGACAAGGTGACTGGGCGGTCATCCGATTTACGGGGAATCCGCAGGATCAACAGTATCACTGTTGATCGCCGACTTTCCTTCCGTCATCAGTGATGACCGTCATTCAGGAGACGGATCGTCTTATCTCACTCCCCGGATCGAGGAAATGAAGGATCACGAAGTGGCTGTTCACCTCCAGCTTCGAAGTCCAAGTGTCGCAGAGTGTCGCTCTTAAGTCGGAAATTGGTGAAAATACTTCACTTTTCCTACCTGCTGACGATTGCTGCGTCTTTCTTCTTCGTTTCCTAACGCAATTTTTCTTCCCTGCCCGCCCACCCTTAAAAATGGGTTCTCCAACTCAGGCTCCGATCTGACGCTGGAGTGCTGCCTTGCTGCTTCGCCTTACTTTCCGCTCTTTTTCTCGCCATTCCTACCCAACGGGAGCGGATCGGACAAGGTGACTGGGCGGTCATCCGATTTACGGGGAATCCGCAGGATCAACAGTATCACTGTCGCGAATTATCGAACTTCAAAGACACAGGTATTCTTTTGGTTTATTTATAGAATCGCATTCTTTCTGGGTATGTTTGTAAGATGTTTGTAAGGCACACATATATACATATAGCATATTAAAACCATAGGAAAATTTTAATAGGGATAGCATTCCAAAACATTTCAAATAGATTCTCAGTTTATACCGTGTTCATATAGAGTGGATTCCCAGTTCAAGTTTCCAACCACGACCCCCGCCCTGCCAGGACAGGAATTGTATATTGTTGAACGAATCTTGTGTGAACAGACATCCGTCAGTGCCTGGAAAAGTACAAGTTCTTCGGTTTTCAGAAAACATTCTGGAGCTTCCCCAGTTACTCATGGCTGTGAGTTAAACAAGAACATACAACATGCGCGCGGCCTCCAACTCAGTTACCCAGCTTACGAGTCAGGGAAAGAAGTCTGTCTTCGCTGTCAAGAGACGGCTGGGGCTGCCTTCTGCCTCCAAGTTCACGCGTTATGATGTCCCGCTGCATCATGATACCAAACCAGGTGATTTGCACTTGAGGGCTCTCGCCTTTGTGTTCGAAATTTCACAGTATTTCGTGCAAACAGCAATATACTATTTGAATTTTGGCTCCAAAGGTTTTTTAGGGCTTTTTCCCCTTGAACACCCCTTGGGCGGGGCTACCCTTCGATGCAACGCTCATGGCGTAGGAACTTTGTTGGTAGTTTTGCATTACAGTTGTCCTCTTCTTCCAGCCCCTTATTTTTGCAAGCTTGTACAGGTGACCTGCTCTGTCAGCAGATTTCAATATCAGTCACAGGCGACGTCCTCGACACCACCTTCACAAGCTTCACGATTCGACCACGTGGACCACAGCATGCGACGTTTGCGCTTTCGGGATCGAAGGATTCGGAACCCTTAGAGCTTGTGCTTCAAGTGCGCCTCACGCTCATGGAACTTTCGACTTTGGCGGCATGCTATGTGAAACAAACATTAAATGTCACTCCAAGTTAGAAATGATAGCACTTCGGGGCCATTAGGTGCATCCGGTCTCCGTTTTCAGGTTCTAACTCGCAAGGTCTTGATGCTACAGGAGCAAGTCTTGATTCACGCGACCGACGCGCTAGGTGTATACTATTTCTTCAAGGACCTGCGAGAGCGCGAGCCCACCTACTTAATCACGGTTCATGCCACCACATACGATCATGACGAGGACAAGTTTGCCGCGTATATAGCCGGTTTTGACTTCTTGTTTCGACAGTATACCACTGTCGTACCTTTCGATCAAAATCACGATCCTTCTCCCAATAATACGAACTGCGTCGGACGCAACCTTGACCGATGTGGATTACTAGTCTCCCACTGGTTGACCTGCGCCGCGGGCCTGCTCGGTGGCGGCGGGCTTCTCTGCGCGTATTGCTGCAAGAAGACCCCCTGCTGCCAGCCGCAACAAACTCCATACAAGGTATCACCGCTGCGAATCATTGGTATACGCTATTTTTAGACAAGGATACAGGGTATGCCTCCCATGGAGGTCTTTCAGTCTTTTCTTTCTTTCTCACCTTTCAGGAGCGTCCCTATTTAAAGCGCTGATATGAACGCATAGCAGTGTTGCTTTGAATATCTCGAATGTCCAATATGGGCCTTATCTCACCTACTGCGCGTGTGGTGGTCCAGGCGGGGCCAAGGGTGAAGAGCTGCTTGTCCCGTTCCCGGCGGTGCATGCTTCATCCGCTCATCTGCGCGCACACGCTATCGTCTTTGTTCATGCTCCCCATCCGCTTCTGCGGCATGCTGGCTGGGAACTGCATTGATGGGAAACAGGAAGGATTCAAAATGTCCAAGGGCTGCCAGAAGTGCTGTGAAGATACGGTCGGAGGCGCTGGCAACGGGGTCACTCGAGTTCTAAAGGCCGAGTTCACGTCTTACCGGTGCGCCGCGCTTCACAGCAACACTCAGCTTGGTCTTTCCCGCGTGTTTGCACGTGCCAACTTTGCCGCCTCTCGTCTCTTGAACCTCAAGATTGCTGGTCTGCGCGCTCGGCCGATGCACAAGCTTTCCTCGTATCGCCCATTTGCAACCCCTTTCGCTCGCCCTGAGAGCAAGCTGCAGTCTGAAGTGATACGCTCCACACTTGCGCTGCAACCATTGCTAGCCCCGCGACCTCTCGCGCAAGCGCAAAAGAGAGTGGCCGGATTCACGTCTCCTTCCATCGCATGGAGCTGCCAACTGCCAACTGCCACCTCCTCGTCCTCACCCCCGACGCCATCCACCTCCTCTTCCTCTCCCCCATTCTCTTCCAGAGGATCCGAGGATCGCCATGTGTGTGGCTCATCCTCGGACCGAATCCTTTGTTACCACATAGCCACAGAAATTCAGCTGCACTATGTACCCACACCGGGGATCAAAGAGTTCAGCACACACTTCGGGACACTCATCCCGGATCTCCCGAAGCTCACTAGCAGAGAACGGGACCCCCTAAGCCTCACTATGCCACCTGAGCATCTCTGCTACTGCGCGTCGGCGCACTGTTGCCGTACCTGTGATGCTTGTTCACCTTCCCTCCCCCCCAAGCTGCCCGAGCCATCTCCCCACCATCAAGCAACGGTAGGATGTGAAACCTGTATGCTAAAATCTCACGTATTGTCATAACAGGTTGTGATACATGTATGCTAAAATGACGCATATTGTGATGATGGGTTGTGACACCTGAATGGCGACGAGGCCTGCGCAAGTGGCACTGTGTGCTTGGCGCTCATGTCAGCCTGCGGGGGGTCTGCTGAAGCCCAGGTATTTGATAAAGAATTTGGGCAATATGGTGGTGGACATCGCGAAGCACCGCAGCGGTCTCGAAGCAGCGCACTACGCCCGAGAGTGCACCATCTGCACCGGCTACCCAGCAGGTGAGTCGTGTGACGTGGCGCTGCA
>LGRX02030229.1:0-19040 GCA_001247695.2 Cymbomonas tetramitiformis
TGGGATCACGTCACACAACAGTGGGGGCCGCCCACGCCCGAAGAAAAGGAGCGCGCCATGGGATTCCAGACCGGAGCCACACAAGCGCCCGGCGTCTCAGCGCGCGAGCGAGGTGAGATGCTGGGCAGAGCCTTCGACGTCCGATGCGTATCCCGCCTTCTGGCCGTGTGCTACCTGCTCAACCGAGCGGAAGCCCCGCGGGTGCAAGTTGAGTCGAGACACTCCATCGCCGAGCACGCCACGCCCAAGGTCTCCTCCCTTCACTGCGAGGGGGAGGAGAGGCCACCTGAAGAACCCCCGGAAGCCGTCGTGACCCAATGGGCAGCAGCGCTCAGCACCATCAAGAGGGCAGCACGGTTGGAGGCATCCGAGCTGCGGCAGCTGTACGGGCCTGGCGCCACAGCCTCGCTTGTGCAAGCAGCACACCAGTCCCCACCAGAGTGCTGCGGTCAACGACCCCACGACAAAACCGGGCTAGGCGCAGCCCCAAGCGATGGCACCACCACTGCGCACGACCCAACGACCTCCCTCAGCACCCCTATACAGTTCGTACCCGCCAGAAGCCCCGTGCCCTCACTCCACACCGACTCTCAACGCCGATCCTGCTCTCCTCGACCCAGCCTCCCCAGCGAAAAGGTAGCCCGAACCCTCAACGCTGCGGCAGAGGCACGCGAATCGACAGAACCCTACAACGATGAGGCAATGCTGCGGTGGCTGAAAGGCGAACGCCCCGGCGACCTCGACATCCTCGCGGCTGTCAGCAAGCGAGCGCAGCACTACGCGCTCGAAGGAGAATCCCTGATCCGCATCCTACCCAACGGGGCAAGGCGACCAGTGCCACCAGTGGACCAGCGACACCGCATAGTGAAGCAAATGCATGAAAGGTGTGGGCACTTTGGGCGCCGCCGCACCGCAGCCATGGTGAGAGGCGCATTCTACTGGCCCAAGCTGTACGACACATGCTCCGACGTCGTCAGCAAGTGCGACGCTTGCGCCCGTTACCGCACCACCTTCGACAAGCACGCCCCTCACCTAAACCCCCTGGAAGTCAAGGGCATGTACTACCGGTTTTCCACCGATTTGGCCAAAATGCCTCGCAAAGCCAAGAACAACTATCAGTACGTCATGGTGGTCGTGGAGCACTTCACCAAATACGTCTGCCTCATCCCACTGCACACCAAAGAACCAGTGGAGACCGCCCAGGCGTTCGCCCTCCACGTCATAGCCAGGTTCGGGTGCCCGGCAGAAGTGGTGACCGACAACGGCGGCGAGTGGGAAAAGGAGTTTGCACAGCTGCTCAAGGATAATCTGATTGACCACCGCACTACTTCGCAATCCCACCCCCAGAGCAACGGCCTCAGCGAGCGCATCGTCCAAATGACCAAAGCCGCCCTCACCAAGGCGTGCAAGCAGGCCGGATCCATTGACCGGTGGGATTCGTTCCTTCCTTGGATTATGCTGGGATACAACGCCACGCCGCAGGAGTCCACACGCCTCGCACCATATGAGCTCGTATACGCCCAGCGCCCAACGCTACCCCCGGCCATCATCAAGGAGCGCCTCAACCAACCTCTGGAGTCCTGCATGGACGTGGACGCCATGGCGGCCAGCTACCTCGAACGCGCCAAGTATGTCAAAAGGGCCACCATCATGGCTGGCAGCAACATCGCCATAGCCCAACACCGCCAGACCGAGCGATACGCGCAGGTGCGCTCGGGAAAGTACCTGCCCAAGCAGTTCAACTTCCGCGTGGGCGACTTCGTGTTCCTGAAGCGCAGTGTAAGTCACGGCCTGCAGCTCCACACGCGCGACCCTATACTTCAAATCAAAGAGCTGCCTGACGACGGCACCGCCGTGCTGCAAGGCCGATGCGGCAGCACGTGCAACGCGCACTGCTCGCAGATAGCCATCTGCCATTTGCCCGATGTCGACCCCACCATCACCTACAACCTGGACGACAACGAGGATGCGCGTTGTCAAGTGTGCAAAAAGGCTGATCGCCCCGCCAGTATCCTTCTCTGCGACGACTGCAATCAAGGATATCACCTGGGGTGCTTGCAGCCCAAGCTGACTCGAGTCCCCAGCGAAGAGTTCTGGTACTGCCCCCGCTGCCTAGGCCTGCTGCCGGACGACGACCTCTCCCCACAGTACCTCACCGCCTACGAAAACAGGGGCAAACAGCTGGACGGAAAGCGCGCATTGAAGGTTATCGATGGAAAGCCCTACGAGGGCACCATACGATGGCTGGGAGCCGCAGAACGCCCCTACGCACTGAAATGCGAATACGATGACGGAGACTCAGAAACCTTCACGCTGGCGGAACTGCAGCAGTATCTGCTGCCCGACAACGCGACGGCCCCGCAGAAGCAGGCAGTGGCCCAGCCCCAGCTCGCCGCAGAGCAAGCCCTACACACCGCATTGGCAACCATCCCAAAAAGCACACCCAGCTCAACCGTCCTGCCCACGCCCTTTGACAGCCTTCCCAGCACCTGGGACCTCAGCGACAGACAGAACATGCTGCGCGCCACGGCCACCCTCCTACCCGGACATTGGGACCCCGCCCACATCACCAAGCTCACCCAGCACATACGCCAACAAGCCCAAGAACTCGTGGACTTCGCCGTTGCCAACCCCAGCACAGTCAAACACCGCCACCCGATGACAGACGCAGAATGCCAGCGCACCAGCGCCAAACAATGGGGAACGCAACTAGTGGTCACCACCCCCTCCGAAATCGAACAGCTGGCAACTCACGTCACCTGGCATCCCGCGGACAAGGTGTGGGACCCCTACGCCGGCACTGGCGCTATCGAAGCAGCCCTGCGCCCCCGCGGCGTGCCCACGCACTCCTCAGACATCAACCCCGCCATGGCCACCAGCACCCCAGTGGACGCGCTACAGCCCGCAAACGTCAGGCGCATGGACAGCTACAACGTTGTGGTCACCAGCCCCGCCTTCAGAGTTTTAGACATCGCCCTGCCGTTACTGACCGTGGGGAGAGAGCTGACATGCGCCCACGTGCCCCTACATTACGTGTTCGACGCGCACGCGGCCAGGCGTAGCTGGCTGTGGGAGCTAGCCGCTGCGCGACGTATGAGCATCCTACTCTGCAAGCAGAAGGGCCCACTTGGCAGGCGCAACGTTTGGCTCATCATCGCCGACACCGCCACCACGCTGCAACGTAGACTCAAACCACAAGCAGCATCGTGCTCCATGTCCTTCTAGCTCAACCCGCAGCCTCGCCACCACCAAGACACAACTACCGCGACGCGCACCCTTACGCTTCCGCATCCACCACGACATCAGCCCCACAGCCCCTGACAACCTCCCCAAAAGCCCCAACGCCCACGCTTTCAGCTGCCCCAACGCAACATTCCCGAAAAAAAAAGAAAAAAACCCTCCCACCAGCCCCAGCACAACGAGCACCCACAGCCCGGGTGCCACATCCCCATGCCATCAACGACGAGAACAACACGCCCACAAACTCACGCCTGCTCATCCACCGTAACTTCGAGACCGCGTGCCCCCCAGCCGCGCCTGCTCAGCCGCCTCCACACGACCAACCGCAGCCAGCCCACCCCACACCCACCACCTCGCCTCCCCACCCTAACACACACGCCGCACTCTCCCCTGTCCCAACCAGCGTGGCTCCCGCCCAAGACGCCTCACCGGGGGATATATACAAAAATTTTCCCCCGTAACAGCCCGCAGCCACTCCGCCAACCCTCACACCCGGAACCTCAGCAGCCTGGCCACCCTGACACCCGCCACGACACAGCGCTGTTCATAATCGCGACAGCTGTCACAACTATAGACACGCCCAACCCTGGGGTCAGGGGGGGGGACCCCTTCGCAGCCCCCGACAGGGTCTCCCCCCACTGCCCCAGATCAGCCACACCCCTGCCACCCCTCAGACAGTCATTCCCACGTCCGCGCTCAGTTGTCACCATTTTCCCCCACTCCGCAACACCGCTTTTCCACAAGTGCGCCCGTGTGCTAGTTATACCAGTCGACATATAATTTATACCAGCCACACCACCGCCCCGATTTCACGCTCAGATACCACCAGCAATCCACGTCAGCCCGATGTAGATCTTGCTTCAGCAAGCCACCAGGAAAGCAGATAGATGCCAGCACCTACGTCTGAAGGCAAGCCTTTCTGACCGCTACTCTTACAGGAGCAAATCTCACAGGCCCATTCCCTTTCGCGAGTCGAAACTCCGTGAAACCCGCGATCAGTGTGGTGCCCCTCAGACAACCCCCTCCTCACAATCAGTTATTCGCCCGATGACGCTTGTCACGCATCTGAATTATACCCAAAACACGCCAATGCGGTACAGTACGACGCGTCACGACAACAGCACCCTCGCACAGCAACCACGGACGCCACCCATGGCGTATCAGCCGTTACATCAACCCAAAACACCCCAGTCAGTTATTCAGCAGCACGACAGCCACGTCACCGTGTACGACAACAACGCCAAACTCGGGTTGCATTCGCTCAGACCTATTTCCTGTTCTACAAAATGCTTTCTCTCTGAACTGCTCCCGCTCGCACGAACTGGGCGACAGTCCACCGGGTGTGGCGCGACATCCGCCGGGCCAGGCTGAGCCCATCCACGGCCTCGTGAAGATCAAGGAATATCACAGGCACCACAGCGTCTCATCCGCGCCACGTGGACGAAGTCTCCGGCTCGCCGCACCGGATCACCGCTGGCACCTGCAACACCAACGAGTACAACGCGAAGCACTGCGCCGCGCCCCAAGCGCGGAAGTTCACGGCAACTCGACATGGACGCCCCACATGTGACACCACGCCACAGCAGCAGCTAGCGTCAGAATGTAGTATCTCAAGAGTCACCAACGGGATGTAGCATTTGGCGACAGTTCAAATGAGGAAGCAGGTCGCTGATTGGAGAAGGCGAAACATCGCGAACCGAGAAGACGCAAAACGCCTAGCTGCAGCTGTAGGAAAAGAGCTCTTAAAGAGAATAGAGACGATTTCAAAACATTCTGCAGATAACTCTGAACCTTTCAAAATCATCTTGGCCTTGCGTAAATTTGTATCGAATATATTTTTCCTCGCTGAATTCACAGCGACGTTGCAAATCCACACGCACCCAGCGCCCGTTTGAATCAGTCAGGGACAGTTTGTCTGACACGCGCTCCGCACGTAGCGCATAGCCTGAATTCAGTGACCCCGAACTCGCAACCTCGCTCGCGCAGCCTCACCGACTAGGCGTAGATCCGCACTCGCACAACGGAAGGCGAATCCGCAACACTAAAGGCCGCAGCTCCGCGCAGTCGAGGTAAGCCCGAGACACCGTGTGCTAGGTGAAAGCTTTCCGTGTTTTCTTGCAAGGAACGGACAGTCGTGCAGGGACCCGCTATGCACCCAAGGAGCCTGGAACACCTCTGAATTCACCTCACAGCAATAAACAGGCGCGCAAAAGTGTACCCTGAATTCATGCGTGCGTGCGTGCGTTTGCGGTATGTGTGCGTGCCGCAGCTCAGCCTTAGCTTCACTCACTAACGCCGCTGCTGCTTTCTTCTCCGTGTCCGCACGAAGACATCGTCTTCGTCGTTTACGACCACCTTTCTTTACCAAGTTCCCGAGGGAATTCTCAGGTGAGGCGCGATAGTTCGCACTCCCGTGAATTCCCACCCTGAGAGTGTTGAGAAGGTGCACGGCGACGCCGAGACGGCCAGCGGCTTTCCGTTTTAAACAAACCGAATTCAGCACAAGCGCGGAAAGTCAGCACGCTCGGCTAAGCTCGGCTACTTCAGACGACGTCACAGCTCAACACCTCTGACGACTTTTCAGACTCCAAAGAGGCGACTGCTCCTCTTTCCGGACCCCGTTTTGGCCGTTTTCAAGTGTGCATTCACGCGCGTTCCGGCTGTATGACTGCCGAGTGGATTCACCACACTCTGTCTCTGCCCTGACACCATGAATTCTCAAACCTTGTCCAACTGTGTGCTTTCGCTGTTGTGGCCTGAGCCGACCCCGTGAATTCAGCGCCGACTGCTGCTACCTGCTTTGGGCATTCCCACTCGGGCTGGTTGGCCCAGCTCGGGGGCTGAATTCAACCTTTTCAGCCAGCCCGAGCGAGCTGTGAATTTAGTCTCTGCTGGCCGCTGGACCTTGGTATCCTTTTTGAAGTCGAGCCCAGCAGTCCGTTCGGCCTTCGTTGCGTAGTTCTTGGGCCTGAGTTGCCCCTTTTCGCCTTCCCCTGTGAGGACCCTACACTGACCGGGCACCTTTTCGTCAGGTTGCCCGTCAGAACCTTTGGGGATGCTCACCAGCCCCGTGCACGTTCGAAATTCCCAGAATAGGGCCTTTTCCACGATTCTGCTGAGTTTCCTGAACCTTTCACTTTCCATATATATACAAAAAATTTCCCCCGTAACAGCCCGCGCGCCCAAACTCCGCCAACCCTCACACCCGAGACCTCAGCAGCCTGGCCACCCTGACACCCGCCACGTCACAGCGCTGTTCATAATCGCGACACCCACAGCATAACCAGAGACCAGACATAAGCCGGTATCACCGGTAGCCAGTCCATCAGCTGAGAAAAGCTGACCAGCAGAACGGCCGACGGACCCCCTTGCTGGCGGGGTAAGCTGACTGACTGACTGACTGACTGACTGCCTGACTGACTGCCGCAGACCCAGAGAGTACCCAAACAGTAGTGCCGAGGTACACAGAGCCAGGCTACAGATAACCAGAACAGCAGTCCAGACTGGCGAGGAGCGGCGAGAGGCACGGGGCTCACCCGCCGGAGGCTGGGTTGTTGAGGGCCGGTGCCCGCCCGCTGGTGACTGCCGGTTGACAAGGTGTCGCCAGGTGCGTACGGGAGTCCCGGCACCAACGGCAGGAAGACAGGCCGAGATAGCCAGACCCCAGGTGATAGCATGCCAAAGCACCAGAGCCCGTGGGTGCACCTCCAGCACAGCACCGGAGGCACCACCAGACTGCACCGCATCTGCCGTGCCAGAGAATGCTAGAATGCACAGCAGACTCATGTACATGAAGTGACTCGCCCCATAGGGCCTGCGGCCCGGGCCACCCGGACCCCTGGGCCGGGACTGCGGTGCCGTGCTCACCAGCTGCACAGCTCCAGGGAATTCGGTGTTGGTTGTTGTGATCCGCACGTCGGCTGCCGGCACCGCTGGCTGCTGCGGCTCAACACTGAAGTGCTGCAGAGACACTGCAGGGTCCAGAGGCTGGTGCACGGCAACATGGAGCTGAGTAGGTGTCACCTCACCGTCGGGGCAGTCCCCATCGTCAGGGTCCTGGTACGAGTTGAAGCGGTTGACAGCGTCGTAGTACTGCTCCTCCGAGCGGCCACATGAGTCCCAGATAGCCCACTCCGACTCAGTCCACGGCTCCTCACTGTCAACGGCAGGGTGCGGCATAACGGCAGCCGCCTGAGCCGCGGGGAGGTCAAGCGGTGCCTCCCCGAGCTCCAAGGAGTAAGAGTATAAGCATGACTCATACACCTCCTCCTCCGGATCGAGGAAAGCCGCATCCAGCTCTGACAGGATGTCTGCAATAGGCGTGCCCTCGGGGTGGAACCCCGCCACATGCGCACTCTGCACCCCTCCAGGGCAATCACGGCGGAAGTGAGGGCCGCCACAGTCCCAACACTGGACCGTGTGGCGGCCCTGTGCATCCCGTGTCACCCGCAAGGCAGTCGGTGAACCACCGGATGCAGGCTGCCGCTGCCCCTGAGTCCGCGGTGGAGGGGCATGAGGGGAAGGGTGAGAGCCCTTCCTGTGCCCCTTCATGTTCTGTTGTCGATTCTTCCCGCCGCGGGCCGGTCTGGCGCGGGGAGCTGTACCCCTGTCGCCCCCAGACCGGTGAGCACCCTGTCCGGATGCCTGCGGCTGAGCATCCCGAGTCTGTGGCGGGTGTCTGGGCTCGTCACGCCTGCGGCCACCAACAATGCGAGTCTGCGGGATGCCCGCACGGGCCATAAGGGCGGCAGAAGGGGACTCCCCAGAGAGAAGTGAGGCCGCCAACGCGGAGACCCCATCCTTTTTCTTCTTCTCCTTAAGCAGCTTCTTTTCCTCTGTTTTCTGTTGGTGAAAGGCTTTCACAGCCAACGTGAACTGCTGAATCCCGAGAGCCCGCTTCTCCCTGCCCTCGGCCGTTTTAGAACTCCACTCCTGCAGAAGATCCTTATAATACAGAGGGCACATGCGAAGGGTGAGGAGGTCCAAGGCGAACCCCACACCCCACACATCGTCAGGCTCTACACCAGGTCTGAGCTCGGACCGGACAGCGGTGTGGTGCTGCATGAAACCCTTAATATAGGGCTCGGGGTCAACATCCTCCAGCAGCTCAATCGCCGGAGCTGTCTCGAACAGGTAGCCATGGGAAACCCACGGCCTGCGTCGCCTGGCAACGGCCCGGCAGATGACGAGCCATGCACGGCGCCCATCATCCGGAGACACCGTAGCCGACTCCTCAATGAGCCGAAGGCATGACCCACGCACCAATGACGTCAGGATGCGGTAGAGAATACGAGTGGCCTCAGGAAGAACAGTCGTGGTGAGGTCTGTCGGGTGGAATACCGTGGCAAACTGGAGATTGAAGTCAGTTAGCTGGGTTTTTACCGCTTGAGTGAAGCGGTCCAATGCAATTTCCCGAGGCACTTGGCCTTTGATCTTGTCGATGTCGAAAACCCACTCCGAGGCTTTGATGTGAGTGGGCCGGCACCGGTCACGGACTTGCTGGATGATGCTGGCTCGGTGACCAGGCTCGCGGAGAATAGTCTGGCAGTCTTTAAGGAACTCCCTGACAATCACAGCACCGCCTGTCTCATCACCCGCAAGTGGGCGATTCTTCACAGGTGTAGGGGGCACAGGCTCCTCAGGGCCGTCGCTGAAGGGAAGCGCCCTCCTCGTGTCGATCCCAGCCGGAACCGGAGTGGTGAATCCATCAGAAGGATCCACGGCAGCCATGGCAACCGAAAGCGAAGCACCGAAGGGATGAAACCCTAACGATAAGGGTGAGCCCCCTTCAAGGAAGGGGCCAGATCCAAGATAAATTCAAAATCTGCTCCGATGCCCACGAAACTCGGTAACACGGCCGGTAATGGCGAAGTAAAAACACCCTCCAAAGGAAAATGTCTGAGTCCAAGTAGAACGCAAGTAATAAGCGGTCAAAAACGGCCAAGTCGCCCGCAAGATTCCAAGATCCGCTCAAAGTTCACAAACAAGCGGCAAGCGTGGCAAATTAAGGTAAAATGATACGGGTAAAGACGTATAGAGCAGTGAGGGAAAATGCGGAGCGGCGGGGGTGGGCGGAAAGTAGGAGAGTAGGGTCGAGGTCTCCGCGCTTGTCGATGTCCGAGGTCATGGCCTTTTTAACGTGTCGCGAACCACTCAGTACCAAACTCTGCGCAATGCTGCATACCATCGGGGGCCCCAGCGCTCTCTGACCCATCTCCTCCGGACTCTCCTCCGCCACTCGTCGCGCTTACCTCTCCATCCACGCAGTCAGTTGTGCCGCGAAAACGCGGCACCCCGCAACATTCTACCTACTCAGCCACGCTCGCCCCTCTACAGCTTTAGCCAGCCATTTAGTGGCTTTGAATCAAAACCACTTTAGGCAAGTGGTGGGCCTATAGCCTACTAGAATGTCCTAGTGACACAGTGAAAACGCTCAACGCCGTAGGGTTTGAGCGAGGCAATCGGGTATATCAAAAGATAGAAATCAATGCACGACTCTCAGGCTATCTAAGCTCTGAGGCCGTCACTAGGCAATCATATCGTGTGTCACAGTCTAAGCTACCGAAGTCGAACTACTGAGTACAGGTAGGAAGTCACTGTACTGTCACTGTCACTGTCATACGTCATACGTCATACGTGATACTGAACTACTGAATCTCAGCAGCAACAACAACAATGACATCAAAGACATATACAAAGGTATGCCCGTTGTGAGGTCACAACTCTTTTAAGAGGGGAGATCTGTCAGGGTCATGACCGATGACACATATGTCATACATGTCATACGTGTCATACCTGTCAGACATGTCATACCATGTCATGTCATGTCGAGTCATGTCATATATTATAATGACAGACAGTCGTCAGTACGGTCGACGATGACTGTACATGTCGTCAGATGATAAGTCACATCATCTGTCACTATTCAAGGAAAGACTTGAATGACACCTGTCATCGAGAGTTCGTATGTCGAACTCGAAGATGGCAAAGCAAGATACAATCTTGAAGTAACAAACAAGAAATCATCTTCGCTTCAAGCATGTGCGGAACAAGCATGCGCAGTATTATGGGGCGAACGCATTATTCGTTCTGACGATACTGGTCGTTCAACCAATGTCTCGGGTTCACAACCCAATGGCGGTACCATCTATGCGATGGGAGACATCTGGTTAAGATGAGCTAGCATTGAGCTAGAGCAGCATCTTCTGTTGAAGCCTGCACTCATCACCCGCTCATACGTTGCATGCGTGTTTACTGTTCAATAAACACCAGCTTTATATCAATATACGGAGGGCTCGCTTATCAGCCCTAATAGCTGGGCTACGGTTCTCCGTGACGGACCCGCTGGAGATGCAACTGCGGGCAGACATGCTGTTGGCGGTGTCTGGCACCCGTGAGGCTAGCACCATGCGGGGCTACTCTCGGGTGTTCGTGCGGTACCAGGCCTTCTGTCAGGACCGTGACCCGCCCAGGGTGCCTGTTCCTGCCGACCCGGTCACGGTGGCTATGTACTTGCAGTACATAGCCAATGCGGCCAGGACGTTCTCTGTGGTGAAGACCGCTTCGGCTATGGTCTTCACTGCTCATGACTTGGCGCTGGTCCCGGCGGACCGGAACCCCACTTCTCATCGGCTGGTGGCCGCGGTACCCATTCACATATGTGTCATGCAAGCTGGGCTATGTAGCCGCAGCTGATTAGAAAACCTCACATTTGCACTCAGATGCTGCATCGGTCGGTAGATCGAATCCCCCGCCCGCCGCGTGACATCTGAGCCGCTCACGAGACCCGCCTTGCATGTTGTGAAGAGCACTTCTCACGTTCCGCCAGTGTAAAGAGCTGTTTCAACGGTGTTAATTAATGAATAGATTAGGAACATCCGCAGCATGCTAGCATCAAAATATGTTGCACACGACATACTTTGGGCGCTAGGTAACTTGCCCGCTCAGATTTGGTCACTCGAAGCGGATCTTGGGGTCCTCGCTTCGAGTGGCGAGGAGCGGTAAACGCCATCCTCGAAACGCCATTCTCTTGGCGTTCTGACCAAGGGAGGGGTTGTAGCTACTTAACACAACTCTTGTGAACTTATGTACGAAAACGTTTAAAACGCGCAGATGCGCTTCATCCGCTCAACGAATCGCTGGCGGTATGAAGCACTTCTTCCGCTCTACAGTATCTCCGCGGGATGTCGCTAGGCTGTCGAAGTACTAAACTTAATATATTGAACTCCTAAGGTGTTGTCCGTAATAGATATTGTTAATCATGCAAAGATCAACAAAACCGTCGGACAGAATCTTTTCGTTTTGAGATTAGACCTAATGAGCGTTCCCTCAAGCAGCGCCACCGTCCCCCTAGCGGAAACCGGGAGGACGTTGGCGCGCTGTCCGGTCAAACCGCGGCAAGACCGGAGATTCCACCCGACAATTTTGCTAAACATGCCCTTCTGAGGGATACTGAAAGAGAGCGCCGCCGAATTTTGACAATTCGCCACGTAGGATACTTCGAAGCCGTCAAAGTTAGCGGAATACACTAATTCAGAATAAGCGGACAAATCAGGCTATGAAAACCAAAGAACTCGAATTCTGGGTCAAAGACGCCATATGACGTCTCTGGGCTTTTATACTTGATGTGAAAATAAATATGGACCTAAAACGCTGTATGTCATGTCATGTCATCGTGAATTTAATTTCCAGGATTACAGATAATCAATTAATCTTCCATCGATATTGGATATAGAAATCTACACCGTTGACCGATCTGAAACCTTTACCCTCCAAGCCTCCTTAGACAAAGAGGGGGCAGACGAGATCCCAGAGCGAGAGGGCAAACTCGAAAATGATCAGGAGATTCATCAGATAGAGATACTCGCACACACTCACTCGACTCTAATCGTGATGGCTCGATTAACTTCTCTTTCTGTTGAGGCCAAGATAGGTCTCTCGACTTTTTGAGAGAGTATATAAGAATACAATAGCGTTACGGGTTGTATGATACTATGTCTCAGTGAGGATTCTGTCGCAGGGTTGTGGACCTGGTGCGCCTCTTTTTTTGCCCCTCCCTCTACACGTTCTACTCAAGACGGCCGAATGGGGATTCAGGCTCAGTTCACTTTTCAAGGCGAGTTGGTGAAAGAAATTGCTATCTCCGCGACGTCAGGTAAAATTTTCGAAAGCGGTTCCCGTTGTCTAACTTAAGGCATAACAACAAGCGTACATATCATCCCTTGATCACTGACGTGCGATCACGTCCGTCAGGGAAGCTGTCCCAAGACCTGGTAGCCTTAAAGGCAGAATCCATGTCGTTTATGGTCGAACATCTTAAAACCAGTAACGTCAACGTGGAGGAAGCAGAAAAAGGTGACACTGTTGTGACCACGCCTTTCAACAACACCTCTTGTACCTATCTCAGCATGTACGATCGTATTGATATTCTTCGATCTGTCTCAGACGATATTTTTGAAGAGAAGCTTTCGGACGAAGAAGACAATGGGAAGTCCTCACAAGGCAAAAAGAAGAGGCGTAAAGTTACGGGCTAGTCATGTACTACGAGTTAGTTAGAGAGTATATTTGCAAGTAGCTCGTTTTTTAACTTTCTCATGGACCCCTTCATTTCCCTTGAGGTGTTGGTGTCCGGGAGATGAAGATCTCGTGGTGAAATTCGTACACTTGCCACTTGTCACGAATGTTCAGAGTGTCGAGCGGCTTCCAAGATACCTGATAGTCTCAGGAAAATACCGCATTGACTCTGAAAGGGTGCGCCGGAACCGTCCACACGCAACTTCGCTATTCCTGCTTATCCTAATTAGTCTCCTCACTTTTTGCAACATCAAGCAACCTTATTATGGTAACTGACATGAAAAGCTCGCCGAAATGAAATGTTTTCCCTGTGGGCGGTCATTGTTGGAACGGGGTTTGCTGCGCGGGCTTTGTCAATTGCTTGTCCAGCTTTTAGGGTTCATCAGCACTCGGATATTCCACGTTTAATCCTGGTCATACCCATACCAAGTGACATGGGGTGGGAAAAAGATTGTGAAAGGAGAAAACAACAGTATGATCTAGCCCAATACTTCCCCGTCGCACAATTGCCCGCAGATACACAGGAAGAAGATGTTCAGACTGGAACGGAAACCTAAAGGAGTTTCTCCGTACGTTGGCGGTGTGTGATCGCCTTGTTTGCCGGTCACAACGGTTGGTAGAATATTTTGAATTTTGCGTTCAGTTTTTCTTGATGCTGGTCGATCGTGCTACTGAAAATTGCTAGCTACTGCTAAAGCTGTTTAGCTAGCAGTTTTCAATAGTTGATGCAATGTACTGCATTCCTCCTCTTGTGGGGCTATCTATGCGCTGGGGATTAGCCGCGTGCATGTTGTTCGTCCAGTCTTATATCCCACTGCAAATAGTGAAACTAAGGTGATCCATCACTTGACGCTCACAAGAGTTACTGGAATGTTGTTTGCAAGCAGCGATATGAAATTACTTATGCTCAATACAAGTAAAGAACCTGCAAAACAAACCCACAGGTGTAGCTGCACTAAGGAAACAACTATGGTATGGTTATAATGTAATATGAGCCTTCGCACTCTCAAGTCTGCGCTACAGGAAATTCTGTGTCCTTGGATAGATTGTTAGTGTATCAAGTAAAATTGGTGAACATCACGATTGTAACTTTAAAAGCTTCTATTTTGAGATGTAACCCAATATGTGTTAAAACATGTGAGAATCCAACATTTTTATGACTTTTCACACACGCTACGCCAAGGGTTTTGCCTGGCCCGGTTTCTCTGTCCTTCAGCCCACCCGCCTTTCGGCGGGACGGCCATCTCCGTTCCACCCTCATCTGAGAGGGGGGGCGAGGTGTACGAGTTGTCGCTCGTAGAGGCGTGCTCTCAGCCGAGGCCTCGAGCGCAATATGCGTTCGAAGGTTCGATGTTTCACGGAATTCTCCAATTCACACTACGTATCGTATTTCGCTGCGTACTTCATCGTTGCGAGAGCCAAGATATCCGTCGTTGAGAGTTGTCTCAGTTTGTGTTGTGCTGGAAGTGACGCCCTGACTGGCATTCCTATAGTTAGGGTGTATGACTGTCACCGGTCCCGGAACCCTAGACCCCGAACATATAACGGGAAGAGACTGAGTATTCCACCGGTTTTTATCTATTCTGATTATCTCACACCGAATATACAGTTCAGCTGATATATTCAGCAGGTTTGGTACCACGCACGCTTAATTTTACACTGCGACTTTGGCCATGATTGGCTAAACACCGACGCTTGAGATGGGGTGAGGGACCCGCGTTAGAGCGGTTTTCGGTACGGGCGGTATGGCTCAGTTACGGACGCGCGGTTGATTGGACATGATTGGGGTGTGCGTTATGGCAGCTCGATTTCCGTGCAGTATCGTTGGGCTGGATTTTGTTGTTTCTGGTCGCTAGCACACCGTCCAACATTGATCACGTCCTTTCGTCCCACACGACCGCGTGCAATTTGCTGTTTCCCCGATTTACCCTCGACGACCCGCCGCAACTCGCAAGCCGTCGCCCACACCGTTAGCCTCGCCTCGCTATATCCGCCTCACCCTGTCTCTGTAGTCATTTCATCATGGGTACTTCTACGAGATCACACACTGCGGCCGCACGCCGCTCACTGGTTACCATTTTCGACGATGCCGCAGCCCGCCATGCGACCACACCAGCCACTCCTACGGTTGCGGCTGCGCCGGCTGCCCAATCGGCAGGGGCACTGTTCCTCGACGCGGTCAAGCGTCTGGCGAAGGAATCCTTCGACGAGCGTGCCGCCAAGCTCGTCATCAAGAAGGTGTACGACGACAAACATGGACGTTTTGATGGTACGGAATCGAACGTCAGCTCTGTTTTCGCCCGTCTGGTGCTGGCATTACGGGACATTTTCGTCACTGAGGAGTCCGCGTTTTCTTCTCTATTCGACCTGGAGGATGCCACGCTGCCCGTTCGCGCCGAGGCGAACAAACTACTATTTTCGACACTGGAATTCATCATCGCTCCGGTGTCGCCCGCGGCAGACTGGATGGAGTCTTCGGCGGAGACACACCCGTTTGATGGGAAACGGGTGTTACTGGAGATCGCCAGAATGCTTCTGGATTCCGGCGGACCCTTTCAGGGCACCGCAGACCTTCTGGCCATCAAGATCAACCAGTTCGACCCGTCGCGGGCTATCGCCGCCTTCAACGCCGCTCTCCGGTCCGCTCGACGGAAGAGCACTCTCGACGACATGGAGGTCAAGTCCCTGTTCATCAAGTCCCTCGTCCCGGTTTTCTACGCCCCGGTCGTCAACCGGCTCCTGTTGCACGACCGACGTGCGGCGGAGTCCCTTGCCACCATTCAGCAATGGACCCGTGAGTGCTACGCACAAAACGGGGCGGATTCGTACGTCCCGCCTGCTGCGCGCACGTTCTCCGCCCTCACCCTGACTGGGCAGAGCGACGACGAGGACTTCAAGACCGTCTTCAGCGAGCTCCGCGACCAGCTCTTCGACATGAAGAAAGAGATCAAGGCCCTTCACACCCGTATCGACGACACGAAGGGCTTCACGCCCCGCAACGACAAGAAGAACGCCATCGGACGCGGTGGACATGGTGACGGCGTCCGCTTCGCAGCGAAGCCCCTTCCCGAGCACGGCAACTTCCCGCAGACCTTCCGTGGGAAGTCTTCGGGGAAGGTAGCTTTCCACAAGCCCACCGGTACGTTCGTTCCTTTGTGCCGGCACCCGACATGCTCCGCTACGGCGGAGAAGCATTGGCATCGGGACTGCCCGAACGGCGGGCCACGCGGACATGTTGGCGCACACGGTTTCAGCATTACGGACAGCGAGAACGACGTCTTCGCCACGCTGTTCCAGGACGCCATGGACAACAATGACGCCGCTCGTTTCGACGCCGTCTGCTACATTGCGGACGGAAAACCGGAGCTCTATGACACCGTCTCCGCATTCTCCTTCGCTGTCGCCGAGGAGTGGGTGCCCGACACCATCGACGAGTATCTGGAGTGCCGCCAGCCCGCTGACACCCGCTTCGGGGTTTGCGCGGTTGGTGGTGCTATGAACATCAACAACTTCAAGGTCCATGCGAAGGTCCATGACGACGCTCTGGTCGTACCACCGCCGCCAGCACCGCCCTCCGCTCCGCAGTCGGTGGTGTCCGACGAGGGGATGTACCCCGTCAGCGCGTTGCACGCGCACGAGCCGCACGTGTCCTTCATGGACAAGTTCGCGGTCGAATTGGACCTCACGGGACCGGAGCCGACCCTCGCAATGCACAACATGGGGACCGTTGCGCCCGTGGACTCGGTATCAGTGGCGACGGACGACTCCGAGGATGACGACGAGTGTCTTCCGCCACTACGGCGGACCTTGGGATGCGGCAGACCACCGATGGGTTTTGGGTTCTCCGCCCTCACATCTCTCGCAGTCTGCTTAATGTTTGTTGCTTGTGCAACCGCAATGCCTTCACGAGACCACTCCGCGCAAGCATCATCAGCGACAGAGCGCACCGGCGACGAGGTCGGTGGTGTTGGTGTGCTGACGCCCACAGCCATCCCGCCGACGCTCTACCGGCGCCCGGAGGGCTGGTACCCAAACGTGGTATACGGGTCCGGGTGGACGTGGCATCCGGGTCCCTCGCAGCCACCCGCATCAGCTCCGATTGTTACCGAGCCGCGCCCTCGCCGGATGGTGCTCCGCCGTCGCCGGTCTACGTGCCACCCGCCTGGGGCGGGGGGGCCGGGGATGAACCTTCTTCTTCAATTCAGCACCGGGGCAGACTGGTTGCACCCGGTGCAACTGCGACTACAACGACATCGGCACATCCTCAACCTTCTCATTTTGCTCTACGCATGATTTGTCATTGAACAGTAGTACCAGCTCTCCTGGGCGCTGTAACAGTGACACCGGCTCTCCCGGGCACTCTCGACGTGGCTAGAGTTGACGAGATTGAGATTAGCCTGCCTCCAGATTGTGATGCTGTTGGTTCAGGTTGCCCCAAGATGTGCTTAATTTAACTGTTTTAACTGTATCTGTATTCTGCAGTGTGCCTCACTGACTGCTAGTTTCAGGAGTTGCCCTGCCAGAAAGGACAGGTTCTCCTGTAGGATGCTTATTTCCACCGAAGCTGAGTTGTAGGTGTGTGTTTCAGTTCCGTGACCGCCTAGTTTGCCAGTCACCACCCTAGGTGGTGTGCTGGAAGTGACGCCCTGACTGTCATTTCTATAGTTAGGGTGTATGACTGTCACCGGTCCCGGAACCCTAGACCCCGAACATATAACGGGAAGAGACTGAGTATTCCACCGGTTTTTATCTATTCTGATTATCTCACACCGAATATACAGTTCAGCTGATATATTCAGCATGTTGATACAACGACAACGAGCGCTTTAACCGGCAAGACCGGCCTCCGAGCTCTAGGCTTCAGACCTTTGATAGCCATATGAGTTGGTTTGAAAGTGGAACGATTATATCTATCTTGAGATGTATGCCTCATAGGTGAATAACATATTGTAGACGGCTGGCAGCATGGTCATAAAGGTAGGCCGCGGCAAGCACATAGTAAGGTGTGATTGCATTTGAAGGTGTGCTACGCGCAGTGTGCTCCCACTAACGAACGAACCCTATCGACCACGATAATTCCTGGCACTCGTCATAATGGTCTAAGGGCCACTATGGGTGCGCACACAACTTTTGGAATGATGATTTGTAACGTTATTGAACAGTGAAATTCAGGCATTCATCGCTAAAAACATCATATTAATTCGCTACGGTTAACACCTTAACAATTGAATTCTAAAATACCGTTAAATTCGCTACATTTTTCTTCTTTTTCCAAAAACATTTTGATGGGCACCTTAACACCTTAAAGACGAAGTCCCTTTTGCAGTATGGAATATCAACCGTTATGCGGTATCGGGCATGAGTTGTACTGGAATATCCCGGTTCACGGATATCAGACAATCCTGGAACCAATATAGATGTTCATCATATGAATCCCTCATAAGAAATATACCCTAAGCTAGATATACCCGGAACGGTCTCGAAGTCGGAACGGTCTCGGTCCTAGCTACCTGTGACACCTTGATTTGTCACAGCACAGGCTTACGGGTCAGTCATCAGTCTAGTGTTGGCTACCTAGATATCTGACATAGGGGCCTGCACCGGGACTCCCGGTCAGGGCTGCCTATACAGATTTCAATACACCACCCCGGCACTGTGGGTGGTGACTGACAGGTAAGTCAGAAAAGTTAAGATAAGTTAGGGCATAAGCTAGGGCGACAGACCTAACTGCTAATCAAACTGTGCAATTCTGAAACACAAATTTGAACCATCTAGCTAGCACAAGTGCAGAAACCCACGGGCAAGGAGCTCCCGCTAAACAACTGAAAGGCACTGCGCCAGCAAGCCAGATTTAAAGATTGCAGTTGCCAAAGTAGAAAGCATAAAACCAAATTTAAGACCATGTTGAGGTCAAAGTACATCTCAGCACACCACCAGAGTGGTGTACTGCCAGAGCCAGAAGCTACTCGGGGTCAAAGTCCAGAGGGGCACCGTCACCACAATGCTCACGGTAGTAGCCCGCAGCACTGCACTCCAGTGGGTCAGCCGGCCGGTGAACCACCGTCGCAGCACCCAGGGAGTGCACTACCGCATCCAGAGTGACGGGGTCCAGCTCGGAGATATCAGGGTAGATGCACAAATCCCCCCCTGCACAGCACAGGCTGCGGTGCAGCCTGGCCCGATACCTGCACAGGGTCGATGTCATTGGCCGCCGTGTAGGCGGCAGC